>MJUU01008789.1:0-17736 GCA_002080025.1 Modiolus philippinarum
ACTACCTGCGGTACTTATTTTTATTAAGTCTAGATAATTATTATGTCGCTTCCGACCGTGTCTAAAATTATATCTTCTTCGTTCAGTACAAGGGCAAAAATTCGGTAGGCAGCGGCTGGAGCCTGATCCAGTCTGTAATGTAACGTCAAAGATGTATTGTCCATACTCACCGATTCGTCTGCGTAAGTCAAATCAAAATAGATTAATCCATACAAGGAACCGAAGTTGCTAAGGGTAAGCATGTTCCCGGTGTCATAGTCGTTGCTTGCGTTGGGCTTAAAATTACAGGCAGATTCTGCTGATTTGATTCGAACTATATCCTGTTTCCGGGTAAAACGTGCCGGCGCCAACCTCTAATCTTGCTGTCAGGAGGGTACAATTTGCGTCTGCTGCGTTTAATTTGAATGTATCAAGTAACCCTTCAACAGATTGACTCGAAATATTAGTGTGAATGGATTCTCTTAAGTATGTCCATCGTCTTGGTTTCATGTAATTTTGTAACACACCCGTTAAACCAACAGAATTTAATTTTAGTCTAGGAATCCAAAGTTCAAAATGTGTAATTACAACTCTTCCATCATCAGTGCCATCAGCCTTGTATAATAAATAATTGTCGTCGTTTATTTTTATCGTAATTCCCATCTGTGCCGGGGGTAAAAGATTTTGTTCCAACGAGGCAAAGAAAGAAAATCTATTTAATGGTATTTCCGCCATAACTTCTTTTCTTGCATTAGTTGACGCTGTTCTTAAAGCAAACCCTTTATTATCAGCAGTGGTTGCAACATTATCAGGGTAAATAAAGCTGTTTTTGCCTACACTACTCACATATCCGTCTGAAAACGTAAGCAATGATTTGACGTGATTTGCTAGAGATATATTATTACAGTCGTAAACTGTTTTTCCGTTTTGGTGGACTGTCATTTGACTAAGAAAATTTGTTACATCTGAAATAACAGATACTGTGTCGTTGTCCGGTGCTGCTCCGTCAGCTAGTTTATCTACTTTAAACTTAATTAAAAAATATCCATTGTACCAGTCATAAAACGATGCTCTATCGTTTATGCTAAATTTGTAATTCGTTTTTGTTTGTTGATGTCCATTCGGGGGAGACACTATAGGAGTATCTAGTAAAAAGTTACAATACTCATATCTATCACAGAACTGTGTGCCTCTAAACATTTTTTATTACTGGATTATTATTTTTCTTTCTTATATAAAAATGATAGAGTTTATAAGCAGTGTCTTAAACGGGTTAAACAAGAGTCTTGAGCGTTGGAAAAAGAGAAAAACCTATAAGATTTTTGTTTTACTTATGAGATGCTTAAAACAGAGTCACAGGCATTGTAGAAAAAAAATGTGAGTATTAAACTTTTGTCCGTTGTAGAAAACAAACGAGTTAAGGTTAGTTTCGACCGTTAGAATAATAAATCTTAAACGCTTGTTTTTTTCTATAGTCCCGTCAGTAGTAGTTAACTATGGAGAAAAATCTGCGTTTTTTAAAAAACGTTTTTTTAAAAACGCAGATTTTTCCCCATAGTTAACTACTGTTTTGCACATTGTTTTCATGAAACTGTGTTTATCAGCTAATGTTTACAGAAAGTTTAAATGTTTGCAAAAACTGTTCTAAGTTTTCAAAGACAGACAAGCAGCAAACTTAAATAGTCTATACCAGTTTTTACATGCATGGCAGGTATTTACATCATTTTGACAAGGGTACACATTACATTACATTTGCAAGCATTTTGATTTAAAATCGACTGATGATAATGATAATGAGGACTTTGTTCAATTACTATTATCTAAATTTATGTAAATTCTAAAACCAAAGGATTAACTCCCACCATCGTAGTTTTGTCCTTAGCTATATTTGATATTACTGATTATTTGGATTTCGTTTAGTTTTCATTTTTTGAAATTCTGGATTTCCTTTGTTTCGGTTCTAGTGCTGCTGATGAGGAATACATTTCCGAAATGGCCATACAGCTCATTAAAATTATTGCAGTTGGAGTTAACATATGTGTTATGGTCTCATGTTCATTTACTCCATATCCTTTCGTAAAATTTTTGATTTTATAACTTTTCGATTATCATCATAATTGAAAATTAACATTTCTGCAAAATTTGATAAATTTCGAAAGTTGATTGTTCAGAAATACATTCACATATCTTTCATAAATAAAATATGTAGCAATCTCAGCCGTAAGTTTTAGGCAAGCATTAACCTCTGAAAACCAATTAGGAAAAGTTTAACGAAATACTGTTTTCTGAGAAGTAGAGATTTTGAAAAAATAACCAGTGAAAATTAATTTTGACGACCCTGGAGAACACTTTCGTCGGATTGACTAGAATTGGAGCAATTACCTAATCTTGAAATATTTAATATTACATACAACAAAAGAAACAATAACAGTTTTCAAAATTCAATATATATTTAAAAAAAAGCAAATAAATACAGAAGTTTGATAATTTGATTTGCGGTTTATCGTGGACAATGTTTATGTATACTTTTTGAACGGCATATTGAAACCCCCTTTTCTTGTAAATAGCTACTTGTAAAAGTTGTTTGATCCGAAACTTCGTAAAATAAATCCATTAAAAGAATGGCGACTTATACATTTTTTGGTTGTAACTAATAGATTATATCATAAACTACCTATGTACAAAAATGTATAAAATTCACATGGATAAAATGTTCATGTCTAATAAGCTTATGTGACTGTCAGAAAATGACATTTATCAATCAGCCATCAAACAGTTGTTTCAACGCCATATTCAAGCCGGCTGTGCTGCGGGTGCCACGCGTAGAGCAGATCATGCTTACCCTTCCAGAGCACCTGATGATACCTCAATTTTGTAGGGGTTCACACTGCTATTGCTTTAGTTTTGTGTCTTTCTTGTTATTTTTTATGTTTCTTTTGTGTTTGTCATGCTGTCTGAATTCGTGTTGGATATGAATATTTGGATTTAAGATTTTTGATTTTGGAATTTCCTCTTTCCTCATTTTTGCTTTGGCATTCGTTTGCTGGTGTTTTGAAAAAAATCCCATGGAGGTGAAAGATAACACGAAACACCTACAACGTCCGAAAATCACAACCATATTTCACAATCCACTAGGGAACTGCACAAGAAAAAGACCGATAAAAAGAAAATGGACAATTTTTTACACCGATAAGACCTCAGGAAGCCGAACTTGGTACCGGCAATAGCAAAAGCTAGAATGCTTAAACCGGATTATATGTACCCAAACACCCCCCTTCTGTATCCAGTTTCCCTGTAGTATAATAAACATACATATAATAAAACCTATTACAGAGACTTCAAGCTCAAAGACCTCTATCTTGAAAAGGAAAGAATAAGACAAAATGTAATTCAAGGAGTGCTCTCCGCTAAACTACCGCGGCTATCTCGAAGGGCCTACTCTGCTAGTAAAACACTGTCACAATACGGAAGGGCAATCAAACTCAAAAAACTTGTCGAAGTTTTTGGTAAAGAATTATCCTGGATTTCAGTAGACATCGACAGTATTAGTGCGAGGCCAGTATATCTGTAAAATCGCCAGGTCATTAGATTCCCAACGCCAATTCCTGTTACGTAAAGAATGTAAGTTACGTCCCAGTATTTCTGGATTTTTTATCGGTCTTTAGTATTTTTAACAACATTTCCGTAAAAAACGAGGTGAGATAAGCCCTGAATAATAAGCTGTTTGCGAGTCAAAAAATATTTCAATATCGAATGTTGATATCTTTTATAAAACTTCTTAAATGTGTTTAACAAATTACAAAATACAGAGGTTACCGTGAATGGGTTAGGGTTAGAAATCTGTAAACTTGATTTAAAAATTTGAATGTGATAGTAACGGTACCAGATGAGATATACACAACCCGAAAGAAGAAGCTTGAGGAACGTTGCCGTCAAGAAAAGGGAAATTAGTAATACTGCAATCAAAATTATCCTTTTTATCATCTTTTAGTTTTAATTTTACCAGTGTCAATGATGATAGTTAGATCAAGAAAAGGACAGTATCTAGACGGGGTAATAATTATAGGTTTCATTATGAGTAAAGCTTGTATATCGCTTGTTATCAAATCGAGCTATTTAATTACACAATAATAATTAGCGAGTTAATTATAATTTGTAATTAAATAGCAAGATTTGATGACAAGCGATATACAAGCATCACGAGTTGTGAAACCTATTTCTCTTATGATAAACCATTATGAGTGGTGTTCTCACAAAATATGTTAAGTGGGAGAATTTAGTTGTGTTTGTGAATACATTGAAGATTGATTATGTACTTTAAACTTATCCTTATAATGAAGGTAAAGTCTAAGAATACATTTTCCCCGTATATAAAGTACAAACTATAAAAAACGATAAGTGTTGTATGTTGCATTATACACACATGTACACAACAATCAATAGCAATGACAAGTACATGATTCCTCGCTGGTGACAAACCTGGGTGAAAGCTCGTTTGAATTGTAATTACAGTTTCAAACATCTATAATAAATTAATTTCTGCTTGTCAGTTGAGTGAAAATGTTACGAATGATTTGTAATTAAATGTAGGTGTAAATTTCTCTTTTCTTTGTGGTAACTGATTCTGATGTCAATTTCCACGCGTCAATGATCCCAAAACACATAACATCATAACATCAACACAGAACACTGGATGGAAATTAAACTTATTTTTAGCATTGAAATGATATACCTCAAGCGACCAAAATATATTTAACTCTTTTGGGAGAATGAATTAAAAGGTGTGTACACACGAATCTCATTTTTTCATTTCTTCTTCTTGCCAATGGAATAAAAAATATGCAGACGACATAATGCAATGAGCACGGAATTTAAAAAAGAATTACCATGACGTTTGTTTGACCTGATGTGTGACCTCTAGAACAACCAATGAAAATACGGCTGAAAAATTATCTAATCGTATGAAAGGCCAAAGAAATGATAGCATAAAAGTTATCACTAAGTGATACGAAAAATTATGTTATCGTGTAGGCAATATTGCTGCCACATCATAAGAGAATAAATATTAAGGAACAGAATTGTCAGAAGCCAAAGTCCATGAGACAAAAAGACAAAAGCATATGGAAACCACCCAAAAACTGTCGCCGAAATGGGTCCGACTTGGTACAGCTCATTAAAATTATTGCAGTTGGAGTTAACATATGTGTTATGGTCTAATGTTCATTTACTCCATATCCTTTCATAAAATATTTGGTACAGGCATTTACTGCAAGGTATATGCAAATCTTGCTGATAATGATAAAAAAAAAACTAGAGTAATTACTGTTGGAAACGACAGTGATGCCCGCACTCACTGTTTGACAGACAAAACAGTAATAGACCCTGGGCATAATTTCTTTAACATTTTGTTTATACAACTCTTTACAGGGGTCCAGCAATGATACTTAATTCTTTTTTTTATTTTTTTATTTCTAATTTTGCCTGTTACATTTCTGTCAATGGCTCAGGCTGCTATTGACACAGGTCCATGTTATAAAATACACTTTAACATACACTAATAATAACAGTAATTACCATTATTAAAATAATAACTACAGCATAATTTTCAATATACTTTTCAAAAATCACACAAAAACAACTACCAAAATTATTTATGAACCAATAATAACTAATATATCTTTGATATAATTATCTATGTTATGTTTGGATTTATTCTTTATCTTCAGTTCAACATTAAGATTATTCTTTAAAAAGAATCTCTTAATATCTAAAAAACTTACACTTATATTTTCGAATTTTACTTTACTCCTCAATTTCCAAATAGCCCAATTTGCAATTATAATAATAATATTTGACAACAACAACCCCTTCTTCGAACCCTCATAAAAACCAAGTATCATATTTTTTCTTGAAGTGCAAATTTTTCAGTTATATCTACCTGTGAAAAAATTTCATTGATAAATAAAACCAAAGGATACACAATTTTACAATTATAGAAAAGGTGAACTTGTGTTTCAAAACGTTGTTTACAATAATGACATTTACCTTAACAATTTGACAATCTAATTCTATATAACTTATATTCTGTATAAATAATATTATGTATTGACCTCCAATGAAATTCAGTTATTTTATTTTCAATATTATATTTCTGTAAATTTTCCCAAACTGATATCCCCATTTATATTATAATCGTAATTATTTTCCCATTTCGTTTGCGATTTAGGAATAACATTTTCATTCAATATTTTTTTCTATTACCTTTAGTTTAAGATTTTTGACAGAAATAGGTGATCCTGTGTTAGTAAATAAATGAATTCCAGATAATAAAACTCTATGTTTTTCATTAACAGGAGGTACTGTAATTTCCTTTAATACATTAATGTAGTTTACTGGTATGACGGCTTTTATCTTGGAGTATTCAGAAATGTAATTTCTTCTATCAATCAAAGAACTGTATATATCGTTACAAGATTTAATTTTTTTTATTTACAGAATCCCATATATCTCGCAACTGAGTAGTCATTTTACTTCTTAAAAAGGATACAAAAAATAAAGTATGACCCCTGAATTTTATTTCATCATTACAAAATATATGAGTGTCAAGGATTTCCTCAACCGAATTTGGTTTGTATTTTTCTCTTAATTTAGCAAAAGCACCTACCATCATTTGATTTCGCTTACCCTGTCGGAGCACCTGATGATACCTCAGTTTTTATAGGGGTTCACACTGCTAGTGCTTTAGTTTTGTAGCGTTCTTGTTCCTTTTTATTTATTTGTTTTGTCTTTGTCATACTGTCTCAATTCGTGTTGCAGTGAATTGCCGTGATTTTGGATTTATGATTTTAGAATTTCCCCTTTCATCGTTCTTGCTTCGGTATTCGTTTGTCGATATATTGATAAAAAGGTGACATATAATGTAAATTAAGAGAGCTAAAGTTAGAACAATTACAAATGAAATAAGTTGTCCCATTAGATTATCCAATTTTTTAAGCCAATATTGTCCAAAGGTGTTCCATGATTCAGTTTCTGAATGCATGATTTTGTAAATAGATTTAACGTATCTACTTTTCGCAAAATTGAATATATTCACCATATCTATCCCCCTTCATCTCTATCTAGGCAGCACACATTTCTCTCTAATAAGTTAACTTTATTATCCCAATTATATCCCCAAATTAAAGAGTTAATTTCTTTTAAATACACCTCAGTTATGCCTCGAATGTCAATTTCGTAACCAATCATTTATATGATTAAACTTTTAACGACCAGAACCTTCCCTTTAAAGGAGAGGTTTCGTGTTTTCCAGACTTGTAAACACGATTTAATTCTTTGTATTTTACTTTTCCAAATTGCTTCATTTGTCAATTTTATACACATGGTTCATTTATCCATTCATTCATATCTTTATTTCCTCTGAGATAGAGATTTACATGTTATGATATAATTTAACGAATATACAAAATGACATAATCATAAATGTAGTAATGGTTAAGTTAAAGAGGTATATAGATAAAGTATCATATTGAAAAACAATTATTTACAATGTCATATATATAGCTAATGCTGACAATACTGAGTGTATCAGCACGACTCATACAGGACCGGTAGATTTTAACGCACGGTATTAAGTAGATGTGCAGTTTACAATTCTAAAGTCTTCAATTGAAGTACATTCTGTTTCGGGTTCTTTCCCAAGCAAGATCTGGTAAAGCTGTTCATCATCATACTCTGACGGTTCTATATACAGCTGCAACGGACAGTTGTATCTATGACAGTGTTCCAAATTATGTCGTGCAAATATTGTATTGATGTGGACTTACAACATGAGTGTACATAAACGTCAGTGAACCTTCTGTTACACAATAAACAATGCCCTGCTGTTGTATTCGGTATATCTGTAATAAATTTCAAAATTACAAAGGAGTTACGTATTTCTCTTACACTATTTGACAATTTCAAAATTTCAAAAATTAGCAACCGCAAAAGACTTATGAATATTTTTAAACCTAACAAAGTCACAGTCGTTATTCATTCGATCCGCCCATTCCGTTGTATGTAGTTCATCAACTGCATTATTCACAATAGCTTTCCAACAGCTTTTTGAAGGAAAATATCCATCAAAAATAAAGTCACTTAAATAATTTTCAAGGTTGTACCTGAACAAAATTTTTAAAATATCTGGAACAAATCCAAAATGACGACGCTTAGTATCAATAAAAACAGAAAATAGTCTAACAAGAAAAATGTTTTTGGTTAGCAATGGGACATCAAGAGAACATAGTTTCTGCAAGAAATACAATTTTCCTTTATCAATGTAGGATAATATAGGGTATATACCACTAGACTTTGACACATATCAGATCTGGTAGTTTTTTTCAATTTCAAATTATGTTTAACTACAAAGTGTTGAAAGCGATCTAAAATAGCTAATTCACTGTTGTTTAAATTCGACCACATTCCGCAGCCATAAAGAACACTTGGTAATAAAACGGATTTGTAAAGACGTACCATAACTCACGGATTAGTATCACCAGAACTGATTCCATTCAGAGAAAAATAAGTACTTCTGCCTTTTCTGCGCATATTTTCAAGTCTATCGCTGCATTTAAATTTTGAATTAAGATCAATACCTAGATGTCTGTAGGTGTTTTGTATAGGAATTGTGTCATTTCCAATATTCCAGTTGTGCTCCAAACGTTTTTCTCTTTGATTCAAAGAAAACTGGAGAATGCACGACTTTTAACCATTAAACTTAAAACGCCACTTATATGAATATTCATCACAGATATTTAACATCCTTTGGAATCCAACTGGAGACGAACTGATACACGCAATATCATCAGCAAGAGCAGGTGAACAACATTTCACATTTAATATACCAGTATAATTATTACTTTCTTGAAGTTTAGACAAAAGATTATCAATAAACAATATATAAAGAAGGCTTAATAACACTCACTTTGACGTACACCCTCAAGAACAGGAAAAAAAGAAGACTGTTTTTGATTTACTATTACTGCACTCTTAGTATTAACATGACAATCGTTAATAATTTCCCAGATTTTACCATGCACACCTATTTTATGTAATTTATACATCATACCCACTCTCCAAACTGTATCAAACGCCTTTCTACTATCAAGAAAGGCGACGAATACTTTATTAGACATTTCCAGATTATGAAACACTATTTCATGTAAATTTAATGATGCTGTTAAGCATCCTAGTTGTCTTTGAAATACCTGTTGCTGGGGGTTAGGGAAATCAGCATCTTTAAGTACATAGATTTCTAATCGGTTTCTAATTATATGTTCGAATATTTTCAACATGCACGGTAATAAACTAACCGGCCGATAGCTGTCGGGTGATGATTTCGCTTTTTCCCCTCCTTTATATATTGGAACGATCAAACCGAGTTTCCAACCGTCTGGTATTTGTCCTTTTTTTACAACGAGGTTAAACAGAACGGTTAAACATTTTATAACACTGTCGCCACCAAATATCAAATGTTCATGTTGAATTTTGTCATTACCACTAGCCTTACGTTTTTAAGCTGCTTTACAATACTCAAAACTTCGTAACTTGGATTTCACCCCCAGGAAGAGCATCGTTATCTTTTAATACAGTTAAAGATTTGCATATTTGTTCATATTCGGATTCGATAACAGTTTTAGTTTCAGAGTCACAACCAGATTTATATAGGTCAGAAAAATATTTCGCAAACGCATTAGTAACAGTTTCAGGTTTATCATATACAGTTCCTTCATAAATAACTTCCGAATAGACATGACTAGATTTTGATTTCAACTGCTTAACCATTTTCCAGAAAAGACGAATGTCACACCCTGCAGCTTCGTTAATATCAATAAAACACTGTTCCATGTATTGTTCACTCGCGGCTTGTTGAACACGTCTGAACAAAGTCTTCGCGTATTTGTAATTTCGATACGAATCAAATTGCATGCCTCTCGGCCGTCCATCTACGATCCATAAAATACGCATGTCTCGTTCGGCTCTATGCGCTTCTTTGACGTCATCATTCCAATAAGGTTTCGTATATGGATTGAAACCACATTTCGGAATCGTTTCATTAGCGGCTTTGTGAAGACAATTTACAAGTTCATGATACGCGCCATCAAAATCAATCGTCCCATTTTGAATTTTTTTAGCTATGTCATTTACACGATCTTCAATTACGGCTCAATATCACCCGGGAGTTTAATGCCTTCGATATCACGGTCTGCTCGAATAGCGCATGCCATTGTCTCTAATGTATAATGTACAAAAGAGGGGCAATGGGACAATCTTGTCGAGCAGAGCGAGATATCGGAGCATAACACAATATCACACACCTCCGACCCCCCCCAAAAAAAATTTTTTTGGACCCCTAAAAAATACCCTCATTTTAAGTAAAAAAGCCTTAAATTTCACAATAAAAAAATTTGAGAGCCGGGATTACAGCGAAGGGGAAAAAGTTAGACAGGAAAAAAGTGAGAAAAAAAATTGAGAGCCGGAGGTTCAGCGAAGGGGAGAGTTTGGTGGGGGGAAAAGTAAAAAAATCTAAAACTTAGTCATCTGTAATTCTTGACTATAGAAAGAACCTATTATTTCTTCACCTTTTAAATCTATTATTTTATAAGTAATAGGGTTTGTATTTAAAACTTTTTCAATTACAAATATTTCTCTTCTCCAACGAGTTGTATAACCCTTTTCAAATTGACCTTTCTTTTTTGTTATTCTTACTCTATCTCCGACTTTGAATTTAGGTTTTTTTGACTGGATTAAATCTTTTTCTGGATATAAATTTTTATACACTGTTAATTCATTTTTTAATTTACTTCCCTCAACGGGTGTCATTTTAATTGAAGAATGCACTGTATTATTATAATTTTTAACTAATCTATCCGATACATCATAATATTTAAATGTTCCAGTAGCAGTAAAATATTGAAACATATGTTGTTTCATTGTTTCTATCCAGCGTTCCACTACACTAGATTTTTCTTCATTCTCAGTTGAATATAACTTTATGTTATTTTCTTTTAACAATTCTTTTACTTGCCGATTATAGAATTCTGATCCTTTATCTGACCAAATGTACATTGGTTTTCTTTCTTTAAATAATGTTTTAAATGCTTCACTTACCGTTACTCCCGTTTTATTTTTCAATGGAATTAACCAACCATATTTACTAAATACATCTATAACTGCTAATAAATATTTATAATGTTTATTTTGTTTTGAATATTTTTGCATATCTACCAAATCAACTGCCCATGTTTGATCTATTGAATTGACATAAACACGTCTTTTAGGAAAAAGTTTTACAACTCTACGATGTAATTCATCTGCTAATTTATTTGTTAGATTTATTGTAGACATTTTAAATATAACTAAAATTGTTTCTTAAAAAATGGAAGCAAAAAAGGATAAAATTTTATCCAAGCGAGAAGATTCATACAAACTTGTTTTAACAAAAAAATATAAACATAAAGCAAGTATTTATGTATTTAATTACAAAATTAGTCTAAAAGACAAAACACGAGAAACATTTACAAATGCTTTTGATCATATGATAGATTATTCTATAAAAGATTACCCTAATGGAAGAATTAAAATAGTACCCCTTCATGAAATTATAATTACTAAACATAAACAATGGCCTATAAGAACATATAATACAGTTAAACAGTTATTCATGGATCAAATAAAAAGATTATTAAATAGTGCTGAAAAGTTAAATTTAGAAGAAGTTATTTTTGAAGTCACTATTATACCTAATAGAAAAGGTAAAGGTAGAGGTTTAAAAATATTCGATGTAATAAATAAAATAAGTATTATCCAAATAAAAAATAATGATACAATATGTTTAGCAAGAGCAATTGTAACTTCTTTAGCTTCAAACAAGTTGTTGAAAGATTTTACATGTTCTCAGTTAAAACACATAAAAGAAGGTAGACCATTACAAAAAAGAGTTGCTACAGATTTACATGAACAATCAGGAGTAGAAATAAAAGAAGAAGGCAATGATTTGGATGATTTAAAAACTTTTGAAATTATCTTGATATGAGAATAATTATTTTTTCATTAAATAGTACAGAATATATTGTATATAATGGTAATGAAGAATATAATGAACAAATATATTTATATTATCATGATGAACATTTTGATACAGTAACAAATATAACAGGATTTTTGGCTAAATGTAGATTTTGTAAAGTATGTTTAATTGGTTATACTGAACAACATACATGTAAAGATAATACAGTAACAACTATTAGAAAACAACATGTTTGTGAAAAATGTAATAAAACATATACAGGCAAAAATCATAAATGTGGTGAAAAAATATGTTTAATATGAAAAATACATGGAATGAAGAACACTTATGTTATATGAAACCATCAGTACCCAAACAAGTAAAAGACAATAAATATATCTATTTTGATTTTGAAGCAAATCAAGAAACAGGAATACATGTAATAAATTTTTGTATAGCTTATGATCTAGAACATGTATATTGTTTCAAAATTACTATGTAAAAGTATTTGAATGTGATTTTAAAATTGATTATTTAAACTTATTAGAATTAGATATAGACAATTGTTTTGATGATGTAGAAAAGATAGAATGTGTATCGGATTCTGTAGTAGACAACTTTTGTAAATATTTCATAAGAGATAAATTTAAAGACTACACTTTTATTTCACATTATGGTAAAGGTTATGACATGCAACCAATTTTAGGATACATTGTAAAAAATAAAATTGAACATAACATAATTTCTTCAGGATTAAAATTAACATCTATATTTATTAAAGGAATAAATTTAAGATTTATAGATTCTATAAATTTTACATTGTGTAAATTAGCTGCTTTCCCAAAAACATTTGGTTTTGAAGGTAACAAAGGATACTTTCCACATTATTTTAATTCAACAGAGAATCAAAAATATAAGGGAATTTATCCTAATAAAGAATATTATGGTTATAATACTATGACAATTAAAAATAAAGAATTATTTGATGAATGGTATAATAAAGTTGAAGATAAAGAATTTAAATTCTATAAAGAAATATTTTATTATTGTCTATTGGATGTTTTAATTCTTGCAAAAAGTTGTACGTTATATAGAAAATTATTTTTAAATATAACAAATAATTATATTGATCCATTTCAATATATTACAATTGCTCAATGTTGTACAAAAATATTTAAAACATTAATGTTGAAAAATGAAACAATTGGAATTCACAAAAAGATGACAATTAAAGAAGTACATTCACAAAAATCAATACAATGGTTAGAGTATATTTCTTTAGAATATAATATAATGATTCAACATGCTAAAAGAGGAGGTGAAAAGAAATTATTCATTAATAATAAATGCTTTAAAGATGATGGTTATTATTATGATAGAGAAAATAAAATGTATAATATTTATGAATTTTTTGGATGTTATTGGCATGGATGCCAAAAATGTTATAGTCCTGAAGAAATATGTAAAAAGGACAGAAACAAAAAAACTATGAAAGAGTTATATGACCAAACTAAAGAAAGACTTAAAATTATTAAAGATTATTTTAAATCAAATAACTAAATACCGAAGTTACTGTGAATTTACTTTCTGCATATGCGCATTTCGACAAATTATGTCTCATCAGTTCAAATGTAAAAATTCACACAATATGGGAATGTGAGTTTGATCAACAAAAATCTCCTGAAGTTGATCCATATTTAAAACTTATTGATAAAAGAGATGCATTTTATGGAGGAAGAATAGAAACTATTCAATTGTACAATAATCTTCCTGATTTAAAAGGTAAATATGTAGATTTTTGTTCACTATATCCTACAGTAAATAAATATTGTAAATATCCAATAGGGCATCCTGTTACATATACAAATATTTCTGTGCATGATTATATCAAAAATAACTATTTTGGAATAATGAAATGTAAAATATTACCTCCTAAAAATTATATCATCCTGTTTTACCATATAAACAATTAACTAGTGATAATACCCATAAATTACTTTTTGGTTTGTGTAGAACATGTATGAATAAAATATCTGTTAAATGTACACTTATAAATGATCCTACCTTAACTAAATATGATAAAACATATGCCATTAAACATTGTAAAGAATGTAAAAATATTAAAAATGAAAAATGTATACATTCTGATGAGGAAAGAGTTATAGTAGGTACATGGTCTACAACAGAAATAGATAAATCAATAGAAAAAGGTTATCAATTGCAAAAAATATATGAACTAGAAAATTTTGAAAAAACATCTACAGATATATTTAAACTTTATGTAGATACGTTTATGAAATATAAACAAGAAGCTTCAGGATGTAAATGTGATCCTAATTATTGTAAAACTGATTGTAAAAACGATAAAGAATGTAAAACAAAAATACAATATATTATAGATAATACTGCTTATGATCTAGATATTGACAAAGTTAAGTACAATTCAGGATTAAGATTTATAGCTAAAATATGTTTAAATAATTTATGGGGGCATTTTAGTACGAGAGATAATTTTACACAAAAAGAATATTGTTTGAATTTGGAACATTTAACTAAAATAGTATTCAATGAAAAATATAAAGATATAAGTACTATGATATTAGATGAAGACATTGTATTAACTGAATATAAAAATAAAGAAGAATATTCTAAACCTAATCCAAGTGTAAATGTTTATATAACTTTGTTTACAACAGCACATGCTAGATTAAAATTATATGAACTATTGGATATTCTACAAGAAAGAGTTTTATACATGGATACAGATTCTTGTATTTACAACGATGATGGTTCTGAAGCTTGTAAAAAGATAGAAAGTATGATGGGAAATAAATTAGGAGATTTCACAGATGAAATTGTTTCAAAACATAATGCTAATCTTATAAAACAATTTATATCTGCTGGTCCAAAAGATTATTCTATGAAATTAGATACAGAAAAACTAGTTAGCTGTTGTAAAGGTTTTAGATTAAATGCTGAAGTAGAAGAAAAGATAACATTTGATAAAAAAATAAAAATAGTTACTGATGAAAATGAAAAATATGAAACTGTAAAATATGACAACATAAAAATAGGAAAACATCATAAACTTAAAACAGTTAAACAAGTTAAAGCTTATGATTATATGTTTGATAAAAGAATGGTTTTTAAAGAAAATGAAAATCTAATTAGAAGTTTTCTTTATGGATATTAATCGGTTTAATTCAAATTTTTATTTTAAAAATGATTGAAGCTTATACCGAGAAAGATGATCCTGATGCTAAAGTTATATTAGGAAGAAAAATGTTATCAGATTATCAGATATGTTGTTTAAGAGATGATGGAGAATGTCCTTTGACATCAAAACAAATGAAAATAATGAAAAAGTTCGAAGGTAAAACGTTATCTAAGTTTCCTCCTGGTTGGGATGCTTTTATTAGACCAGATAAAGTTTATGAATGTTTTCGAAAAAAACATATCCTGAAATTTAATTTAATTTATTATTTCTCTATACCCCTCTTTAAAAACTTTTATTAAAGGAATAATATGTTTAGATTTAAATGTTTTATTTTTTTCATAATAATCTCCCAAAATATTTTTTTTTAGTTTACTCATGTTTGGTTTGTAATTATTTTGAATTAGATAAGAAAAAGTACAGGAATAGTACACGCATTTTACTATACTTTTGCCGTTTTAACCAGGAAAAGTACAGGAATTATGACTCTAATTTTTTTCAATTTTTTCCAATTTTTCATACAGCGTGTATTGTATTTCGTTGCGTCATTTAGGTATTCTTTCAAAAACATGTAGAAACATATACATGAAACAACAATGATTACAAAACTAGGTAGAAAAAAAAAAACATAATTTTATCAACATTTTCTTATTTTAAATAAAATAAATTTTATTTTAATTTCCAAGCAACAAAACCAGTTAATGCCTCCTATAACAAATGCAAGCTCTCTATTTTTCTGATCTTCTGATGGAGTATAAAAATCACTTAATTCTGGTTTAAGATCTAAAACTGAATTTGAAGGTAAATTTAATTGTTTACCCGTAACATTATAATATTCTCTCGTAGCTTGATCAACATCATCAAAAGTTTGAACAGCATGATTTTTCTTTTTTTAATTGTTTATTAATAAAATCTAATCTTTGAATTCTTCTTTTATTCCATTCTTCTGTTGCTCTTTCTAATTTTTCTATTGCTTTATCATGTCTTATTTTTTTTCTTCATTTGCATTACTACCCATGTGTGAAAATAAATAATTACTACCAGAAAATGCTAAAGCGTTTGTAATTGTTCCTCCTATCATCATTGCTAAAGCACTTGCCATTTTTTAAGAAGATAAAATAAATAATTTTTTTTTTGTTTATTACTTCATAATATCAGCAGGTATAATGCCTTGCTTAATCAACATATCTTTTGTTGCCATTGCAAGCAGTATATCAATGGATAACATAAAAATATCATTCATGTTAAAATCTACTTTTGGTGCTGACCTTCTAAATACTTTTTTACCAATTTCTGCATATCCAACTGTTAACAATGTTTCCATTCCACCATGATATAACATATTTGCTATTTGTTTTCCGTCTTTTGGTGTTGCCATTTTCATATATTAAATTTTTAATTTTTTTAATTTTTTTTTAATTTCTTAATTCTTCTATTTCTTCTTCTATTTCTTTTTTTTTTAATTCTTCTTTTTTTAATTCTTCTTTTTTTAATTTTTCATATAATTCACATAATTTTAAAAAACTATTTATAGCTGTTAAATAGATTGCTGAAGAAATTAACGTGTCTATAATTGAATCTATTTTTTCTATTTTTTCCATTTTTAAAAAATAAAATTAATTAATTTCAAACGGACAATTTCTTTTTTTTTTGTTTTTCTGGTTTTTTTAAAGGGATTTGCTCACTTGGTTTTTCTTTACCAAACATGATTTCTTCTAATCATTTTTTCTGGTTTATCACTTTGTTTATAAAAAAACAACCCCAATCCACCTACTACCCCAATTGATAAACATAGTGGTAATATGTAATTTTTGTTACAATTTTGTTTGTTTGTTGGGCATATATGATGAAACGAATCTGTAGTTTCGTCATCTTTTGTTATTTGAGGTGGACCAGCTTGTTTTAATTCAATGTTTTCTTTTTTTAATTTTTCTGATTCTTTTCTTTTTAATTCAGCTTTTAGCTTTCTTGCTTCTACACCTTTCTTACCAGCGGCTACTCGTTTTGGATTTTTTTGTTGAGGTTTTTTAGATTCTTTTATTTCTTCTTTGTTTTCTTTTTTGTTTTCTTCTTGTTCAAAATTTTCATTCGTCATTTTTTATGTCATTATTTTCGTCTTTTTTTTTGGAAATCAATATGTCTTGCTGTTGTTAACATTGCAGTAAAAGGAGCAAGATACATCCCATATCTATAATACAGTTCACAACATACATTAGTTAAAGCATGATTGATAAAAGGATCTTCCCCAAAGTTTTGCATTAAATTTGGTGGATTAACAACATTAAAGTACTTTGATGCACCCATAACATATAAATTAATAAAAGAGTTTCCTAATGTCTTGGTCATACTAGCCCCTAATCTTGCCTCATATTTACAATATAATTTATGTATTTGTTCTGGTGTCATTGTATCAATTTCTGACAATTGTAATTCTTTACCCAGATATTGCTTACTACCCCCACCAGCAACAACGGCTGATAATCTTTCACGTTTTTTT
>MJUU01008789.1:18810-32031 GCA_002080025.1 Modiolus philippinarum
TGTGTTAACATATTTATAATCAGTAATTTTGTAAATTTTATCAATTTCTAAGTCGGTCCATTTTTGTGTATTGTGATCTTTTTGTTTTTTAACAATCTATCAAATTCTTCTCTCTTCATTTTTAAAGAAATAAAATTTTATAAACTATTCGCTCGCATAATCAATTACCCAATAATCAGTAGGTTGGTCTGTCTTTAATATTAATTTACGATGTTTCTTTTTTTTAAGATCTTCCTTTATTTTTTTGTCTTTCTTCTAAAGTAGGAATAACATCATTTTCTCTTAGACAATTATCAAAACTATCTCTATCTTTTGTGTAGAACATACATAACCATTTTGTTTGTTCTCTTAAATCTTTTAGCACAGAATTATATCTCTGTGAAATAACCCACACTGATTGTTCAGCGTGTCTTCCTGAAAATGCAAGTTCAGACAGCATATCCCTTTTTTTTGTTAATTCTTTTGTTGCACTACAATCATCAATAATGTATAATGTTGAATAAACGGCACATTTCTTAAAAAACATTCTTAATAGTTCTTGTAATTTTTCTTCTTCATTTACAATAGGATTAACAATTATTAGATTTTTTGTTTTTGGTTTTCTAACATCACCAATCCATTTACTATTTTTGTATGCCTTGTTCCATTGAATAGTTGGACAAAGTATAACAATATATGTAAACACTTTACAATATTCATTTTCTAATAAATCAAGAACAAACTCTGTTTTTCCACAACCGGTCTGACCACAAATAATAGCACAATGAGGGTATTTTGGTAATTCCATTTTTAAAGGGAAAACCCGCACTTAATAAATAAAATAAAAAATTTAGAGCCCGTACTTAATAATTTACTTCTTTAAATCTTCCATCTTCAAAATTTATTTGTGCGTCTTGTATAACATAAATATAAACATTTATCGGTTTATCAGCTGCTCCTGCTGTTTTTGTTATTTGAATTGTAATACCTTCAGATGCATTTTCGATTCTTCTACCTGAACCGTGTAGTGAGCTATCATCTGTTAAACGTAAATCTAACCATAATGCGTAATTAGTTGAAAGATATTTTTTTAATGTTGTATAAGATAAATTTAATTTTTTTGCAGTTTTATTTATTTCTTTATCTAGTTTTGAATTTAAAGCAAAGAATCTATTTATTTCATTCCAATGTTGATATGCTTTCATTCCTTGACTGTATAATTGATTTGGAACACCTTCTATTGTCATTTCTACGTTTGTTATTTTAGGGTTATAATAAGTTTCGGTGCTTGTTCTTTCTGGGTCTTTGAATAACATTAGAATACCTTTTATACATTTAGCTGGAACATTTAGATTAATGTTCCAGAGTGTATCAGATTTTTTTTTTTTTTTTTGGTTATTTTTTGATGTCTTAATATTCTGTCATATAAGATAACCATTTTACCATCAAATTCCTGTTTTATCTGTCTTGCTAATTCAGGGTTAGAAACCATATCAAATTCTAAACTAATGTTTTTCATTTTATATTTTACATCTGCATCTGTTGAATGGATTACTTTATTATAATCATTAAATGTAAGTTCATATTTAAGTCTATCACCAAGGCCGGATTGATAAAAAGGCATATGAGTTTCTAATAGTTCAAAGTCAAGTGGAATGCAAAATCTATTTTTGTATGCATCTGCTATGTCTTGGTCTTCCGCATTTTCCGTTTTATCTCCTGCTCCAATTCTATGTTTTAACATATTTGTTGTACCAATTCCCTGATATGCCATATTTTCACGTTCTGTTGTAGTTTTCCACAAATCTACATAACAATGATAAATATCACTATCTTCAATAGACATAACTTCATTACCACTTATTCTAATTGTTGTTTTTTTAACTATTGCTCTTCCAAGGTTTTGATATGTTGTAGTGTTTGCATCTTTAGATTCAATTTCTAATTCAAAAGCTAACATGGTTGTTCCAGGAACAATAACATCATTACTACTTAAATTAGGAAATCTCACTAATAACTGTTGATTTTTATCAATAGTTGAAGGATTATAAGTTATTACAACACTTTGACGAATACCTTTTGCAGCACGAGGTTCTCTTAATTTTCTGTAAGGATTTAATTTTTCTCCGTAAGCCGACATTTTTTAAGGGATAAAAATAGAGTTTATAAAAATAATTCAATTACCGCTGATACTAGGGTGTTGAGACATCCAGAATTATCCATCTCATTAATAAAACTTATTCTGTCTCCAGCCTCAACTTTTAAAGGTGTTTTAAAGTTAACATATTCATGACAATCTTTATCCGAACTTATTACATAACCAAATTTCTTATCACCATTAACACTCACTATGGCAGATACAAAATCTTTGTTTGTTTTAAAACATGATAAACTAAGACCTAATATCTCTCCTGGAAAATTCATTACAAAATCACCACCACCAAAACCAAAACTAAACACTTGACCGCTCACCAATGGTCCATAACTTCCAGCAAATATATTTTTTATTTTTCTGTCTGGTATGTTTTTAATTTTATCGTATAATAAATTAATATTATTATTCATCTCGTTCTTTATCTTTTTTATATCTTTAATTTTGTTGTATAATAAATCATTATTAATTTCCGTTACTTTAAACTCATTCCTCATTTTTAATATTTCCGATGCATCTACATGTTTTTTTAACGCCAAATATACTCATTTCATTATATAAATTTTAAGTCATTTTTTAATCCGCTAAAATTTCTAAAACACAATTAATTGGTAAACTATTACTTATTTTTTTATTATCCTCATCTCTAATTTCTAATTTAAATTTTGTTACATTACCATTTACTAAACGTTTATAATCTGGTTTTTCAAATTTTACCGTTATAACATCTCCAAACTCTTTGTTTTCAACTGAAATAACAGCCAATAATGTACTCGGCGCACCATCAAGATAATTATTAGAAGTGCTTACTTGTTCTAAATGTAAATATAATGATTTATAAATAGCAAAATCTACGGGTTTGTCTCCATAATGTTTTTCGAGTATTTCAAATATACTTTTATTTTGAAATCCCAACATATTTTTTAAACTTTTACTAATCTTTAATTCAAAAGGTGTGATTAAAGAAGCAATACCATTTGTTTCATTACGGATAATTTAATATTTTCTTTTGAAAATTCATCCGCTATTTGTTGTTTTATTAATATTTGAAATAGTATGGTACATTTTTAAGGGTAAAAAATGAAGAAAGAATTTAAATATAATCCTAATGCATCATATAATCCTCACACTAAATGTTCTGAAAAAGATTTGGGAAATTTTCCATCCGGTCAAAATCTTGTTAATCAATTAATATTTGTAAATCAAAAAGAAAACTTTAAAACAACTTTTACCGATTTATTTCAAAAATATCAAAACCCAACATTACACGACAACGAACCATGGAATACATGGATTCATTCTTCGTTTGATTGGTGGCAATGTCAATTAAACTTTGCAGTTTGGTGTGCAACTACAGGATGTGGTGTTTCTTATAATGATCATATACAAAACACTTCAAATCTTACCAATTCAATGTATATGTTTTATTTATATTATTGTATTGCCAGAATCTTAAAAGAACTTAAAGCACCCTTACCAACAGATTCTTCTTTTTGTTATTACAGAAATCCCTATGACAAAGCTGAATATCAAAAAATATGTAATGAATTTCAAATTTCTCCTAATACAGATTGGAGACAAAAATTAGAAACAGCTGGTAATGGATTAGGAAGTTTTACCCAATACTATAAACCAAGTGCTGAATATAGAATGAATCATTCTCAGAATGGACCGTTATTAAATATAAACGATTCAGTTAAGCATACAATCGATATAAATATGGCTTGGACAACATTTATTTTAGACAAATCAGAAGGTTTTACAAAAGTAGGCATTAAAAGTATTAATGAAAGTATTAGAACGTTTGAATGGGCTTTATTAGGAGCACAATCTCAAACACGTGCAGATATACTAACAATAGGTACAGGATGTGACGCTCAAAAACAATTCTTAGCAAACGTTCAAGATGCTATTAATAGTCTCATAGATTTACCCTCTCAGATTTTACATTATGAACGTGTTTTAAAATATGCAAGAAGCACAGTTAATTATGTCTATGGTATTGGGTTATATATGTCTCCAAGTGATATGAGATTACAAATTGGAACAATTGTTGGTTATAATAACGAAATTGTAATCGCAACAAAAGATCAAAAACTAGGCTTTAACGATGATATAAATAATAAACACGTTGAACAAGTTTCTCATTCTTTAGATAAATTAGATGGAACAAAAACAAAAAAATCTTTACCAGAACCTGTTCATGATATACCGAAGCCTTCTGATAAATTTGTTCAAGATAAACAATCAAATATAGAACACGAAGAAAATAAAACAGCGTTAATAGTTGGGGGTATTGTATTGGATATTACAGCACTTATTATTTATGAGATTTATTAATTTAATTTTATTTTTTTAAATATTCCCTAGCAGCAGCATACAATTAACCTACAACCAAAACAAGCAAAGCCCATAAATTATTTCCAACCAATTTACTACGTCTTTTGTTGCATTTAACAACCAAGACACAATAGCACCGATAATTCCTGGTAATGCAGCTGCTGCTTTTCCTGCAAGATTAGCTAATAGTTTTCCAAGATTTGATAATTGTTTTTTTATCCAATCTTTTGCATCTGTTTTATTTGTATTTCCACCACAAGAAGGATAAGTTTCACCACCAGAAGGAATAATTGCCTCAACAATAACATCAATAATCATCCCAAAAGCTGTTAAAACACTAACTATTGTTATTCCTTGTTCTCTGAATAATGTTTTAATTCTTTCCCCTAATGTTGTATCTTCGTTTAATACTTTATGTATTGTCTCTTTAATTCCATTTATTTGATTACGTAGTATATATCTATCATTATTAATTGCATCCAGTCTTGCACTTTTATCAGATTCAAACTTTCTTATTCGATCACGTATTCTATATTTTTCATATTCATCATTTGTTTGTTCTAATTTATTATTTTCCTGTTCTATTTTATTATTTATATCATTCAGTTTACCTAAATTAAGTTTAAGCCCTTCTCCCGTTGTTGTAAATGCTTTTGATATACCAACAATCTCTCTCCATGGCATATTTAATCGTTTTACTGCTTCTGTCTTAAATGTTTCATCATCAAATACTTTTTTTACAGATTTTTTCGCATTACTAGCTGTTTCTGAAAGTTTTTCTGCTTTTTTTGGGAAGTCATATTTTGTGGAGTAATATCTGTATTATCAATTTTATTTTTTTCCTTTTGTAAAGCTTTAGTAGTTTTTGATTTATGTTTAGAAGATTTATAATCACTTAAATTTAACAAATCTCTAATTGTATTTGTTGCACCCCTGCCAATTCTACTTCGTAAAGTATCAAGAGAAATAAAACCAGTTCCTTTTTCAGAAGTAAGCTGAATATTAGGTTTATCAACAACTTTTAAATAAAGTGTTTTATAATTTTTTGTATCAAGTTCAAAATTTGAATAATTTCTCCATAAAGGTTTATATTTTTCATTTTTCTCTATTTGTTTGTAAAATTGATCAACAAATGATTTTTTTTTTATCTGATATTAATTTTTCTTTTGAATCAATATCAGAACCGGTATTCATAATAGCATCAATACGATTCTGGCTCTCAAATTCATTATCTTGAAAAGAAGTTTCTTCTTCATCATTCTCATCATATTCATCCTGTTTATTAAAAATTTCCATTTCAAATTCTCCTCCTTCAGCCATTTTTAAAAAAAAAATGTTTATTCATATTTTGTGGAGGATCATTTACTATAGTAATTTTATTGAAGAAAATTAAATATTTTCCATTTTTTTTTAATTTCATTTCTTACTCTTGCTTCTGTATCTTCTATTAATTTTTTTCTTCCGCTGTCATTTAATACTGTTTGTGTTTGTTTTGTACGTATATTTTCTTTCATTTTGTTATATTTTTCCAATTCATCTAAAATTGATTTAAATTCATTTTCATTTATTTGTCCATCAGTTAAAGATTTTGAAATTAAATCTTTTATACTATTCAACTTGCCTTCTGCCATGGGTTTAATTTTATAATGTTTCCATGCTTTAAATGTCAGCCTACGTCTAACAAGTTTAACACAAACCCCTAAACCTCCACACACAACAGCAACAATTTCCAATGGCAATAAAATTGGAACAGCTATTCCAACACTCGCTAAAATAACACTTGTTGATATTAAAGTAGTATCAACACCATCAGTAATATTAATTCTACGCGTATATTTTTTGTATAATGATTTACGAATATTTCTTTCATTAATAAATGTTTTCTCTACCTCTGATATTTTTTTGTAATATGTAATTCTGTCCATCTTTTGGTAATTCTGGATATAATGGTAAATCTGGGGCTGTTGGTTGCTTCATTTTTTAGGGTATTTTTTTGTTAATTACAGAATTACAGTTAAACATTTGACATGCTCAATTACAAAATTTTCATTTTATTACATAAAAGTAAGACTAGTAAAAGAATAATACACAACAATCCAATTATATTCCATCTATCAGTGATGAGTCTGATGTCATGCATAGATTATTTAGAATAATATGATTTTCTTGTGAATCATCTCTATTTACAATGATCGATTTCGTCTATTCATATTTAATTGCACATCTGTCTATTTTCATCAATATAATTATCGAACCTTTTCTACCTTCCTGCAGAACAACATTGAAATTCAATAATCAATTGCTCTCTCCATAGTAGCAGTAAACACTTGCATAGTTACGATAAACAATTCATTAGATTCATATTCGACTTTCTTAGTAGCAGTATGTGTATCAACAAGGAATTGTAATAAACCGAATAAAAAAAACATTTTCATTTAAAAAAACATACGTGAAGGATTACTTAAAAGAAAAAGGAATAATTTATTCAACAAGCCACCTTTATGGATTAATAAAATTTAGCGAAATCGAAGTAAGACATCCAAAACTATTAACTGTGCTATTTTACTGAGGGATATTATAAAGAATTTAAAACTCATTGAAACAGTGTGTATCGAATTGAATTGGTAAATTTGTTTCTTTTGTTTGAGTTTTATGTGGTTTTTTATTTATTTAATATAATGCTAAAAATCGATTTAGTTATTAATTTAGCCAATGATGTAATAAATGGTACTACGCATGACAGGAACTAGTTTTCTGACAGTGTCGGAAAACAAATCATTACTGCGCATGTGTCAAAATGACCCACACAAATACCAACTACGCATAACAGGAACTAGTTTTCTGACAGTGTCGGAAAACCAGAAACCACATTTGCGCATGACAGGAACTAGTTTTCTGACAGCGTCGGAAAATATGTAAACAAATACACGTGTTGGTTTCTTAGACTGTCACTAACAGATGAAAACTTGTACACTTCTCTACATTTAGGTTACCACCTCGCTTAGGTCTCTTTGATAGAACTCTCGGATATTTTTTTTCTCACTTTTCCCCACCAAACTTTTTCTCCTTCGCTATACTCCCGGCTGTTTTTTTTATACTGTGCTAGACCCGCAAGAGAATTTTCAATTCGGTGTACTCCCGGGTGTTTTTTTTTTTACTGTGTTAGACCCGCAAGATAATTTTCCATTCGGTGTACTCCCGGGTAACTTTTTTTTTAGGGGGGTCAATTTTTTTTACTTTCCCCCCACCAAACTCTCCCCTTCGCTGAGACTCCGGCTCTCAAATTTTTTTCTCACTTTTTTCCTGTCTAACTTTTTCCCCTTCGCTGTACTCCCGGCTCTCAAATTTTTTTCTTTTGTGAAATTTAAGGCTTTTTACTTAAAATGAGGGTATTTTTTAGGGGTAAAATTTTTTTTTTTTTGGGGGGGGGGGTTGGAGGTGTGTGATATTGTGTAGCATATGTTGAATCAAATCAATTTGTTTTTATGCATGTTTTTGCATCTTTCAACAACATGTGTATCCAACCACAAAATTTAGCGCTATAATTAAATTTTCTTAAACATGCTTGTACCCAGCCAAATTCAATCCCATCGAAGGCCTTTTGGTTATCTAAAAAGACAATAACGCCCTCCATATCTTCAGAATCAACATAGTGTATAATGTCTTGGAGAAGCCGATTTGCTTCACCAATATTCCTTCCTTTAACAAAACCCTTCTGATCGGAATGAATAATTTTTGGTAAAATATTTTTTAGTCGACCAGATATAATTTTGGCAATGATTTTATAATCAAACTTCAACATTGTCAATGGTCTCCAGTTTTTGATATTTTCTCTCTCACCCCCTTAGACACCAATGAAATCATATCCCTACCCTGAGATTCAGAAAGACTACATTCGGAGAATATTTGATTCAGTAATTCAATAAATTCGTTTTTGATAACATCCTAGTAAAGCTGATAAAAAGCAGCAATAATATCATCCTCTCCTGGTGACTTGTGCAATTTTAGACTCATTACTGCCCTTTTATTTCAGGATATTCAATATCCGTTTCTAGTTCAATTTTATCGGTATCATCTAGTATAATATCAATAAATTGTAATAACCAGTTACCCCTATCTTCATCCCAAACCTCGGATTTAAACAATTGTTCGTAATATTTCAACTGTTCATTTAGGATAGAATCCATATCCGATTTGTATGTCCTATCATCACGTTTTATTTTATTCCAAAGCTTTCCCTCCCCATTTGACTTTTATAATTGAAAAAAATATCTAGAGGATGTTTCCCCTTCTTCAACCCATTTACATTTGGGTCTTATCAAAGCTGCTTCCGCTTTCTTTTCATAAATATCTTTTATTTTACATTCCAATTCACTAATTAGATCTATATCTTCATCTAAATTCCGTAATTTTAATTTTTCTAGTTTATTTTCCATGCTCTGTAATTTTTTCTTAATTACTAATATTCTGATTAGTAGAAATTTCAATACACAAAGCTTTTAATTTGACTTTTGTAACATCCCACCATTCCCTAAATTTTGTATATTCAAACTGTTTTTATTTTCTATCCGACCAAAAACAATGTTATTAACAATTCTAGTACTAATAAGATCATGATCGCTAAATGGAAAATGAACTATCTTAACATTAGACAGTTTACTCAAAAGACAGATACTTAATTCTTTGATACTTAATTCAGTGGCGGATTTAGGGGAGGGGGTGGCCCGCCGCCCCCTAGGTTGGAAAATATTTAAAATTCCTAGGGTTTTTTTTTTAAAAATGGGTCCTGGGCCCCCTTTTTGAAAAAATTATGGGTCGGGCCCCCTCTTAGCAGAAAGTCTGGATCTGCCACTGTAATTTATTTGAATTAAACTTATTTTATAGCACAAAAGCAAAGGATTGGGCACAAGTTATTACATCATTATTATAAGCCCTTCCCCTACATTTTACAACATAAACAAGTAATAAATATAACATAGCAGCAATGTTAATACAATATACAAAGTAATTTGTTTTGTAATAACTAACGAAATAAAAGAAAAGAAATACATATAAAATACTGAAACTTATGAAACTTATACCATTGTAGTTACATGATCAAATATACCACGACATGTACATATTTGTATAGAGAAATCGTGTGTTTTAAGAATAGAATTAAAGAATAACACGAATGAGAAAATAAAACAAGAGAAATAAGAAAGAAAAAAGAAAAATCTGCAACAATTTATCAATCCTATCAATCAATCAATCAATCAATCAATCAATCAATTCATCAATCAATCAATCAATCAAATCTGTGACGATTGTATACAAAACTTTGGACTGCTGTAAATATATCTAAATTTTGTGCAATAGTGAGATCAGTATTTCTACATATAATTATTTTTATATCAATATTTCCATAAATTCTAAGAGTTAAAAGTAAATTATGTCGAATATCATCATAAACTGGACATTTAAGAAAAAGTGACTAGCATCTTCACGATCTGCACCACATAAGCATCTAAGATTATCTTTGATACCAAATCTATATAAATCATAATTCAAACTGCTATAGCTATACCTCAACTTAGTATGAATAATATTTGATTTTCTACGACCAAAACTGTACCACAACGGAACTTCATGTTTAACACTTAGACCTTTTAAAACTGTTTATAGTAGATGAATTTCTCTCTTACCTAAATCTAAAGAGTTCCATGCTGGAATAGTTGATGGAAATAAACTGGAGTTGGTAAGAGTCAATCTATAATTAGGAATAGTATAATCCTCATTGTTTCGCAAGGGATAACTAGATACATCATTTACTTTAGGGGGTAGAATATCCTGAAGATAAACGGGGGCACTATTATTTGATATATTCCATGCTGGAATAGTTGATGGAAATAAACTGGAGTTGGTAAGAGTCAATCTATAATTAGGAATAGTATAATCCTCATTGTTTCGCAAGGGATAACTAGATACATCATTTACTTTAGGGGGTAGAATATCCTGAAGATAAACGGGGGCACTATTATTTGATATATTATAAAATAAACATAAACACCTCCTACTACGCCTGTCTAAAAATGTTTTCCACCCAGTTTCTAGATACAAGGAATCTCTACTTGCATAAGATGGTAAACCGGTTACTATCCTCTATGCTTCTAATTGTAGTTTTTCCAATTTATCAGACAATTCATACAAGTAATGAGCCAAGAAACGCCAGAACAAAAACCACTAAGGCTATGAAGACAAAAAAAACTGTGGATACAACTTACAAACCCTTAAAGTCACACAGAGTGAGTTTCATATCTTAAAAGTATAATTGTCCATTCAAATAAGCCCCATGAATCAGCTATAACTGATAACTGTAAAGCTAAGCATTTGCATTATACCACTGTCAAGCAAACCTTCCTTCTGTAAATGTTAAAATTCTTACTTATTGAATCAGTATGAAAACAAAAACTCTGAACCCACAAAATACTTCAAGATGGTCAGCGTTTACAGCTCACAGTGATGGCTTTACTTTGATCATATGAGATATTATTTATCCTTAATAGCCAGAGTAAACTACCGTGACTAATTCTCCATGAATCATGTGTAAATGTTGCCAAGTGATATTCATGTTGAAATGAAACATAATTCTAAGGTACAACTTTTATTACTACTTGAAACAATATATATATATATATATTTATATATATATAAACAGCATAAAACAAAGCAAAAAACACCCAAAATCCCTATTGTGCTAGATCTAAACAGATACACAGATACAGAAAAAGTTTTATCGTAGATATGAACATCTGACTTCTAAATATAATGTCACTCGCAAACAGCTTATTTTTAAGGGGATTTCCCATCCTTGATTTTACGGAAATGTTGTTAAAAAATGCCAGAAACTGATTAAAAATCCAGAAAAAACTGGGACGTAACTTACATTCTTTACGCAATAGGGGATATCGACAGGATATTCTGCACGTGTCCGTTAAATTAGCTTTGGGATCCAGTGACCTGAGGATTTACACACATACTGGCCTCTCACTGATACTGCTGATGTCTACTGAAATACATGACGATTCTTTACCAAACCCATTGGGAATTTTGAATTTGATTTTCCTTCCGTAGTGCGACAGTGTTTTACCAGCGGACTAGGCTCCTCGAGCTAGCCGGCAGTTTAGCGGCGAGCACTCTTTAACCCATCTTTCAAAATTACGTTTTGTCCCCCCATTTTTGTTTTCTAGATTGTGGTCATGGAGTTAGTAGTCTACCTATATGGGTTTTATTCGTATGTTTATTCTACGATAGGGAAACGGGACAGAGAAAGGGGAGGTTTGGGTACCCATAAACCGGTTTAACCCTACCGCTGGCTTTTGCTAGTGCCGGTACCAAGTCCGGCTGTCCCGAGTTCCTATCGTTGTTTATGTTTGTCTTTTGTATTTTTATTGTGGGTTTTTTTCTTGTGCAGTTCCTATTTACTTTCTGGCATTTGGCTATGTTTTTCGGCCATTGTAGGTGTTTCCTGTTATCTTTTTTATTCCACACACAATGTGGTTAATTTATAAACTTTCAGTATGAACAATGTGAATAGCACTAGTATAAATACTGTTTATATTCAACTCTATCCGAGTCTTTCTCAAAACAACAAAATATATAATAAAACAATAAACTATTTACAAAAAACTACACTACAAAACTTAATTAAATAGGTAAACTACATTTCGGAGACTGAAGGCGTGACCTCAATTATAGTGATGTGAAAAAAATATTTGCTGTTGTTTGTACATTACATTTACTGCAATATTTTTTTAATTTTTTTAACACTGGTATTATATGCATTTATTGATCTATAACCCTGATGTTAAGACTGGGTTTTAAACGATCATTCCAATAGCTTTCTTTGGATCTTCAGAGAACCTGATGATACCTCAGTTTTTATAGGGGTTCACACTGCTAGTGCTTTAGTTTTGTGACGTTCTTGTTCTTTTTTGTTTATTTGTTTTGGCTTTGTCATACTGTCTCAATTCGGGTTGCTGTGAATTGCCGTGATTTTGGATTTATGATTTTAGAATTTCCCCTTTCCTCGTTCTTGCTTCGGTATTCGTTTGCCGATGTATTTTAGCTCCATGCCGAAACCAGTAGCCTATGTGCATACCCTGGGTAGCAAAATATAGACCCCTGGCTTTACAATACACCAATCCAACAAGCTGGAACAATGGTTCCGAATAGAGATGTGAAGCTGCGACTTCACTGATTTGAAACTGCGGTTTCATGTCGCTATGCTAGTATTGGATTGATGATGGAATGTGCATTTTGTTAAATGATCCCCATAAATATCTGGGGATATGATGAAATTTTTGAAATAAACAGTGATAAAATTTCATTAAGGGCCAGAACTCAGATTGAGAAGCTGAAGTGTCCCCCAGAATATATAATGAACTAAGGGTCACCTTCAACATTGCCATGAAAGAAAAAGTAAAACAAGTACAACTGAACATATACCATATAAAATCATTGTTTAGATTGTGCTAATATAGAAAATTCATAGCAATTAAAACTTTTCAAAGTAACAAGTGATGACCCTAAAGGATGTCTCGCCTGTCCCTGCTGGACTCTAAATTGATGTGAAATCTAAGTGAACTAATCAGAAGAGTGTACATGCTCACTAGACTGTGAAATTGAGGTCAAGGACAAAAGTCACCTGCCAGACTGACATGTACTACCCAAGACCAACCTACATACCAAATATTATCAACCTACCACTT
>MJUU01008789.1:41803-57255 GCA_002080025.1 Modiolus philippinarum
TATAAACTTCAAAATGAACAAAGTAAATAGCACACAAAATTACAGTTGATATTTCGAGACCTGTCCGTCTCTTCTTCAAAACACAATAAAAAAAGTAGAAACAATCAAACAAAACCTATTTACAAAGACTAAACTACGAATGTTTATACAAAATATCGAGAGCTACATGTTGGATGCTGTTGTTAACAGATGTAACATGAGAAGGGAAAAAAGAATTTTGTCAGTATCCGTACATCGGCTTTATAAACAATACACCTAAAAATAGTGTTTAACGCCAAATGAGCAACACTTCAGCCATGTCGGGAAAAATGGGTAGGGGCAGGAAATTTAGCCAAAGTATATTTTATTTTTTTCAAATTTTTATATTCAAACTGGATTTTAGCTTTTCTATCCAGAACTTTTCTTTAGCCTGCCTCTGTGTGTCTGTCCACGATCGATTTTGGTCAATTGGTACTACTTGCATATGTTTCCAGTCATGACCGGTGGAATTGAAATGTAATGCAGTGGCCTGTGATCTTTCCTTTTTCCGAATGTGGTCACGGTGCAAGTTAATACGAATGTTGAGTGAATTTTTCGTTTCAACGACATACTGTTGTTGGCAAACAGAGCAAGTGATGAGATAGATGACATTATCTGACTTGCAGGATAAATTGGTAAATATTTTAAAGGACTCGCCTGTTGCTGTGCTTTTGAATATTTTAGTTGTTGAGCTATACTTGCACAGAAGGCAACGCCTGTCGCGACATGTTGTAAACTGGTCTGTTTCAGGTGATGGTGTTTGATTGTTTCTACTTTTTTTATTGTGTTTTGAAGAAGAGACGGACAGGTCTCGAAATATCAACTGTAATTTTGTGTGCTATTTACTTTATTTACTTTGTTCATTTTGAAGTTTATAATCAGGTCACATTGTATGTATCCGATTGGATCTAGCACAACGGTAGTATTGGTGTTGTTGCTTTGTTTTAGGTTTTTTATATATATATATATATATATTGTGGTCGTTCTAAAAAAAAGATACACATTACATACATGAATGTACATTTCTAAGCTTAATTTTATTCTAAAAGATAAATAGTCTTTTAGTACACTTCATTTTATGTCTGTAATATTGTCTTCTATCTATGTAATGTATGCCGGTAATACTTTTGTCTCTTGTGGATGTAAATGTTATCAGTTGCTATAAAAATAAAGAATTACAAAAAAAAAGTTCTGAAAATACCTTTTCTTTTTCCATATTTGTTATCAATTCTATGAAATTAGGGGTGCCTATTGGATCGTCGTTTCTGTTTAAGTTTTTAAAATACTCCTGCCATACATCTCCTGATATTTCAGAGGTGTTATTATTGTTATAAGAGTTTGTCATTTGATCTAATAACTTCCAGTATTCACTTGGACTGTTTTCCCTTAATAAGTCTAGCATATTGGTTAGACTTTGCTTGAATTCTCTACTTTTCTTCTTCCTAGTTTTTCTATAAAGTTTATGTGTACTTAAAAAGTTTCCCCGAACATGGGGATCTTCTGGAAATTTTTGCAATAATTTAGACTTAGAATCAAGGTTGTCCCTTAATTTACGCAAAGGTATGTCCATCCATTTAGGTTTTTGTTTTCTTTGCATTCTGGTTCGGACACTTCTTTTTGTTATTCTTTTGTTTTAAGGATGTTTTTGCAGCTTCATAGTAAATATTGTTCAAGTCATTAACCATATTATCTATATCATTAGTAAATCGTTTTCCATGATTTTTTTTATTTTCTGTTGTATATTTTCTGTCGCCAAACTTTGTTGAAAGAGAGAGGCAGAATTATCATTCCATTTATAACGTTTAGGTATCTTATTTAAAAAGTGATTGTTGTCTTTTGTCAACTCACATTTAACATTTAATAGAATAGATATTTGACAATGGTCTGATATGTCAGCAAATAAATCATGAACTTGAAAGAATGATATGCGATCATAAAGTTGTTCAGAAATTATAAAATAATCTACCACACTACATTCATTATAAGTATAACATGTGAATTGTCCTGTATGATCACCGGTGGTTCGGCCATTTAGAATTCTTAAACCTGACTGTACACAGAGTTCACTCTGGAGGAAATAACTTTATCTCTACTGTACCTTATAGGAATAGACAAATCGGGATCTGTACTACTAAATAAATCTATAAATTGATTGTTACTATCTTGATCAATGAAGTCTAACTGTTCATCTCCCGTTCTTGCATTTAGGTCACCCGCTAATATTATGTCCCCATTTTTTGAATATTTTTAGCTCACGTCAGTGTGAGCTATTGCCATCACTTGGCGTCCGTCGTCCTGCGTCCGTCGTCTGTTAACTTTTTACATTTTCATCAACCAAACTTTACAGGCATGATGAACTAAAGGTCCTTTACAAAGATTGCTCATTTTGTTATGATCCGATAAAAAACATGGCTACCAGCGCGGAACTTAGGTTTAACATTGGGCCCTATGGGAAAAATCACATTTTCATCTTTTCCTCTGAAACCGCTGAAGCAAATTCAACAAAACATTAGGGGAATGATGTGCTAGAGGTCCAGCACTAAGAATGCTCATTTCGCTCCGATCCGATAAAAAACATGGCCGCCAGCGCGGAACTTAGGTTTAACATTGGACCCTATGGGAAAATCACATTTTCATCTTTTCCTCTGCAACCGCTGAAGCAAATTCAACAAAACTTTACAGGAATGATGTACTAGAGGTCCTTTACTATGAATGCTCATTTTGTTCCGATTTGATAAAAAACATGGCCGCCAGCGCGGAACTTGGGTTTAATATTGGACCTATGGGAAAATCACATTTTCATCTTTTTCTCTGGAACCGCTGAAACAAATTCAACAAAACTTTACAGGAATGAACTACTAGAGGTCCTTCACTAAGATTGCTCATTATGTTCCGATCCGATAAAAAACATGGCCGCCAGCACGGAACATTAACATTGGACCCTAAGGGAAAATTGCATTTTCATCTTCTCCTCTGAAACGACCTAAGCAAATTCAACCAAACTTCACAGGAAGGATGAACTAAAGGTCCTTAACTAAGATTACTCATTTTATTCTGATCCGATAAAAAACACGGCCGCCAGCACGGAACATAGTTTAATATTGGACCCTATGGAAAAATCACATTTTCATCTTCTCCTCTGAAACAGCTTAAGCAAATTCAACCAATTTTTACAGGAATGATGAATGGAAGGTCCTTTACAAAGATGGCTCATTTTGTTGCAATCTGATGAAAAACATGGCTGACGGCATGGAAAAAAGTTTAACATTGAACCCTATGGCAATCACATTTTCATCTTTTCCTTTAAAACCTCTGAAGCAAATTCAACAAAACTTTACAAGAATGATGTACTAAAGCTCCGGTACAAAGATTGCTCATTCCGTTCTGATCAGATGAAAAACATGGCTACCAGCAAGGAACATAGTTTAAAATTGGACGTTATGGAAAAGTCACATTTACATCTTCTCCCCTGAAACTGCCGCAGCAAATTTATAGGACTGATGTACTAAAGATCCTTTACAAAGATTGCTCATTTTGTTCTTATTCTATGAAACTGTTGTGAAGCAAATTGTATTAGAATGATGAGTAGAAGGCCCTTTGCAAAGTTTATTCATTTCGATAGGACAAAAAACACAGGTGCTAATAGAAAACATAGCTTAACATTAGACCTCCATTGATAAAAAACATCATTTTTGGTCATGCATGGCAGAGAAATATTTTGTCAAGTGAGCGATACAGGCTCAGTCTCTGAGCCTCTAGTTCTATATCTTTTTCAATAATATCAAATATTTCTTCTTCTAATGATTGTGTGTAACTTGAATCGGTTGGGGGTTATATATGAAACATAGATAAATGTTTTGGACACCAAAAAAGTTTTTACACATCTTAATCCATATAAAATCATTTGTTTTATGAGTTAAAAACTTTATCCCTGGTCGTCTCTTGTCTTTAATAAAAACAGAAATTCCTCCAGATGGCTTTTTCTATTTTTTTATTAAATGCATTGAACTATAACCTTGAACTTCTATACTCTCTTAAGATGTACAATGAGTCTCTAATAAACATACGATATCATGAGTATTTATTTCCCTTATAAATTTTGGATCATGAAGTTTGTTAAATCCTTTAATTTATAACCATTGATATTCCAACAACTTATATGTAATCTTGACTTTTTTGTCACTGAATCTTATCACCTTCCACAGAAAACATTGATTTTTGTTTTAGATACTATTTCAAGAAGGATAACTCTAGTCCCTTAAGTGTAATTTTTTAAGCTGATTTTATGCATGCAATATATAAAACATATATCTTGTAACTTATAATACCAATTTGACTAGCCATAATTATATCTCATGTAAAAACTTGGATCATACATCTGTTCAAAAGGTCTGTTGTAACCCCATCTACCTTGCTTCTGATAACCAAACTTTGGACCACCTTGTGGTCTACTATACCCTATCATGACCCCTTGGCCAGACCTATTTCCAATTATCCATTGATACTTTTCATTTTGTAGGTTTAATACTTTCCTCAGCCAAAATTTCATATTTGCAACATAAACATTCGTACCTGCAATTGACAAATGCAAACCATCTCTACTATTGAAAACTTTCTTGATAGCTTCTCCTCTTTTAGTAAGGGTTGTATGTTCACATACATGTATATCATACTGACTAGATTCGCGCCTCAAAAATGTGTATTGCAATATGGTATTGCATTCCATGATTTTCTTGTTAAGATCTTGATCCTTAACTGTTAAAAAGGGAATTTGCAAAATAAGCTTAGTATTTGGACATCTAGCTCTAATTTTCTAACAAAGACCTTCAAGATTTCTGACAAATATCTGAGGACTTTCTTTTCTAATTTCAATCTTACAATTATAATCATCATACATTTTCTGGAGATTTTTCTCCATTTCATCGATTGTTGAACTTACAAATTGAGTACACTACAGCCTTTCCAAAATTTATAAGTGTCAAAGTATTTAACATGGGAATTTCCCAGAAGCAAAACTTTCTTGTCTTTCACGGGAGTTCTTGTTGTATGTGATGCTGACCGGTTTTTTCTTTCACTCGGATCAAATTCAGATAATGTTTGATATCGATTCGAAACACTTACGTTCACAGTGTCCCCGACAGACGGTTTTTCTGGGACGGCAACTAGATTTGTTTTATTGTCTTGCAAATTGTCTGCTATCCTTTTTAGAGTTTCTGCTATTTCTGCATTTGATCTGGTATTATCCTCTCTCTTGGAGGACACCGCCAAAGCTGTCTGTAAACAGAATTAAGTTAAAATTAAAAGATCTTAGTAATAAATATGTGTTTGTACCAGTTGACAAAGCCTCTAACAACGTTTCTATTATTTGAAAGAAATACTACATCCATGTCCAACAAAATGAATTATCAAAGTCTAACACTTTCAAACGAACTAATTTTGAAGAAAAATCATTAACCAAACAGCAATTCAACGATACAAAAATGCTCCAAGTTCCACCCAAAGATAACACCTTGCCTACTATGTACTGGGTTCCTAAGCTTCACAAAAATCCCTACAAACATCGTTTTATTTCGGCATCGAGTAACTGTTCTACCACTAATTTATCCATCCATTTAACCAGTGCGTTCACCTGTATTAAAGAGTTAGTTATCAAATACTGTGAAAAAACCTATCAAAACTCTGGTGTAAATTACTTTTGGAGTGTAAAAAATTCCATTGAAGTTTTAGATAAATTACAATCAATAAAAAGACCAGTTTCGTCTATTGACAGTTATGATTTTTCTACACTTTATACAACCCTTCCCGATAAATTGATTAAATCAAAATTTGGACAACTTATTAAATGGTATTTCAAATTTTCTGGTCTACAGTTCATTTGTTGTAATAAAAAGCAAGGATTCTTCTCTAATATCATTTACAATAATCATAGTTTCTGGACTTGTGATGACATGATTAAGGCACTGAATTTTTCGCTGGACAATATTTTTGATCGTTTTGGCAACATCTTTATCGACAGGTCATTGGAATTCCCATGGGTACAAACTGTGCACCTCTCATTGCAGATCTTTTTCTGTTCTGTTACGAACGGGACTTTATGAAAAAACTACAGAAAGGAACCGTACAAAACAGTGATCAACTTATTTCAATTTTCAACGATAACAGAAGGTACATCGACGATATCCTTACTATTGACAATCGCCAGTTCTTAGACTTTGTCGACCTCATATACTCGCAAGAACTGAAACTTTTTTTTTAAGAAAATAATATATTTATTGCACTATTGCTGTAAACAATCCATCTAAGGCAACAGCATTCATCTCAGATGCCCTTAGTGTTAATTTAATAGGAATAGGGATTCCTATTAATAAATGTTAGTATATTGTACGTAACATAAGACATATTCATATTAAATTAAATTATACTAATAACTTGAAAACAAAAATTAGTCATCAAAATTGCGGTTATTTAAAAAAAGGAACTGACTTTTTAAACACATTATCAGTAAATACTTTCATCAATTGCAAAATTTGAGATCGGTACAGTAACTCTATTTTAAATACGCCAAAAACATTTATGGGTTTTCTTTTCTGGTCCGACAGATAATAAGATTTATTAATACTGAATAAAATAATTGTGAAAATGTAATTCACCCAGTAATACTTTTCATCTTCAATTTTGTAACCAAATATTAAGTAGTTTTCATGGATAACATGATGTCCAATTCGATCTAACATAAGTTTTACCTTTTGCCAAAAATCATTCAAATATTTACAAGTGATAAAAAAGTGTCTATAGTTCTCTAATACATTACAAATAGAGCATAAAGGAGAATTGCTGATTTTCCATACATTCAATAATTGCTTACATGGTAAAATATAATGTAGTAGTTTCCACCTTAACATTTTCAACTTATTTTCATGCAGAAATTTAAATATAAAATAGAGGGTGTGCTCAAATTTCTGAGACAGACCAACACTTTGCACTAAATTTTCTCACTTCATAAATCCTGTGGGTTTTTCTTTTGACATTCCATTACATAATATATAAATTTCTTTAGATGTCATATATTGAAGAAAATGTTTTTTATTATTCCTATCTAATAAGAAGACTTTGGTGTTAGTTGATACTTTCATTTTTCTTGAATTGACATTTTTTAATTCTGTCAGCCATTTTTGGGGTATGGCTTTCATTAATTTTGTGTAGTCAGAAAACCAGTTTCGATGTGACGAAAGTTTATTTAATAACAAATTTTGATTTATGTCCCCATTATTGTCCAATAGATCATTTATGAAAATAATCCCATCTTTTATCCATTGTCTATATAATAGACATTTTCCGTCGAATTTTATATGTTTATTTCCCCAAATCAATTGTTGTCTAATTTCTCTGAAATTATATAAGTTTATTCCTTTTTCATTTTTTCTTATATTTATCCAGGTTCTTACTAAGTCCAAATAAAATTTTGGTATTTCTGATTTAAGGTTTTCAATAGATTTAATGTCATCGAAATTCATTTGAAATAACAGAAAGTTTTCTCCAAACATTTCAAGAAAAAATCTAGGCAAGATTTTCCAGCTGAATAATTTGTCTACGGGGTTTAACAATCTTTTAATCCAATTAATCCTTATTGTCTCTATATATTTATCTAAATTAATCATTTTTAGACCTCCCTCATTATAATTAGTGCAAAGTACTGCTCTTTTCACCTTTTCTTGTTTATTATTCCAAATAAAATTGAAAATAAGTTTTTTAAATTTTGAAATGTGTTCTTTATCTATACAAGTTACAGATGCTACATAAGTCAAATTCGGTATTATCAAAGCTTTTGTAACTGATATTCGCCCTATCATTGTAAGTTGTCGTTTTGACCACTCATTAATTATTTTTTCAGATTTCAATAATTGTTTATCTAAATTTAGTTTTCTACATTCTGTTTTGTTATGTCGAAAATATATGCCTAAACTTTTTACTTCACCCTTCGACCAATTAATGTTCTCATATTTGTCCTTACAATGTTTTAATTTTCCAATCCAAAGACCCTCCGTTTTGTTTTCCAATCCAAAGACCCTCCGTTTTGTTTTCCAATCCACAGACCCTCCGTTTTGTTTCTATTCAGTTGAAGACCAGACAGTGAGCCAAATATTTCAATAATATTTAAGGATAATGATATTTCTTGTTTGGAATGAACAAAGACCGTTGTATCATCTGCTATTTGTGTTAATTTTAGGCTATTTGTTTTACCGTCTAATTTAATTTGGATACCTTTAATATTATTTTCTTGTCTTATTCTACAAGCCAAAATTTCAACCGCAATAACAAAAATTAGAGCACTTACAGGACACCCTTGTCTTATTCCACGTTGAATGCTAAATGGTAACGAAATCCAACCATTATTGACCAAAGATCCTTTAATGTTAGTATACAAAGTCTTAACCCACCTTAATATAGAATTTTGGAAACCAAATTTTTTCAGAGCAGAATACATAGAATTCCATTCAAGTGAGTCAAAGGCTTTTGAGAAATCCAAAAATAAAATTGCCCCCTCTACATTAAATTTATCAGCATAATCAATAACGTCTTGTATTTGTCGTATATTGAATCCTATATATCTATTTTTAACATATCCGTTTTGATTACTGTGTATGATTTTATGTAAAATAGGTTTCAATCTCTGAGTCAAAGAATAAGCTATAATTTTAGTGTCTACATTTAATAATGTTATCGGCCGGTAGTTATCTAAACTCAAAGGGTCATCTTTTTTGTAAACCAGTGTAATCAGTCCTATTTTTTGTAAATCTGTAAGCCCCCCCCCCTTTTCATAACAATAATTAAACACTCTTACAGCATATTGCTTTAAATATGGCCAAAATGTCCTATAAAATTCTACGGTTAATCCATCAAGACCTTGTGATTTATTTAATTTCATGTTAAAAATTGATTTTGAACATTCGTCTAGAGTTAATTCCCCTTCAACCTCACTACTCTGTTGTTTTGTCAGTGAGTGATCAATTATCGTGTTATCGATATAATCCTGAATTTTTTTCTGTATCAGGATTTATTGACGTGTACTACTTTTTGTAATACTCCCTTTCAATTTCTAAAATTCCCCCCTGGTCCTTGACTATTTTCCCACTTTTGTCTCTCAAAGACATTATAGTTTTTTCTGGTTTGTCGTGATTTTTCTAGCCCAAGAAAATATTTGGATTTTTTTTCTCCCTGTTCCACCCATTTCACTCTCGATCTGATTTTTGCCCCTTCGACCTTACTTTCGTACAACTTACCTAACTTAATCTCAATTGATTCTATCTATTTTGTAAATATTGCGACACACCATTGTTTGTATTATCGTCATTATCGTAAATTTCATTCAATTATTTGAGTTTTGATTCCAATTCATTTATTTCATCCCTTTTAGTTTTTGCTCTGCCCCTACAAAAATTTATAGTTACATCCCTTACATCAATTTTAAATAAGTCCCAGGCTACTGAAAGATCTTTATTTTCTAAATTTTCTTTTAAATTATTTATTATTGGATAATTTGCTCTTGATAATTTTCATCATCTAGTATACTATTATTTATTTTAAAATATCCCTTCCCTTTGTTAGAAGTGTTTTGACTTAATTTAATCGAAACTGCTTCGTGATCAGTATATGAGATCATAGCAGGTCTTATATCTGTACTTACTACTCTTGGCATAATTTCTGCACTTATTAGGAAGTAATCAATGCTACTTGCAATATTTTTATCATTCTTCCTTTTCCATGTATACTGATTTTTAATTGGGTTTAGAACTCTCCATATATCTAATAATTTGTGACTTTTCATTAAGTTTTTTAAACTTTTAACAGGCTTTCTTATGTTTGTCTCTTGTTTTCATTATTGTTTTTCTGGTGCAGTTTGCTTGTAAATTGTGGCATGTGATTGTAGTTCCTGGCCATTGTAGGTGTTTGCTGTTTTCCTGTTTTTGTAATTTCTTATTTTCTTATTAATATTTTTATTTTTTCTGTCTATATTTGTTAATCTCTCATTCATATCCCCCAATGATAATAATTCCAAGACTATGTTCTTGTATCATTATGTTTACTTTTTTAAAGAATACATTTCTGTCTTTTCCGATATGTGGTGCATAAACATTCACTAAAGTAATAATTGAGTCATCTATTTCAACATTAACTAAGATTATTCTGCCTTCTTTATCATTAAACTTATCAAAAAGTAAATGTTGCAATTCTTTTTTAATAAAAATGGAAACTCCTCTAGAATTAGAATTACAAAAACTATGATATATTTCTCCTTTAAATTCTGTACATATAGAGTTAATATTATTTTCTACAAAGTGTGTTTCTTGAGCAAAGAGGATATTACATTTTTTAAATTTACACCACTGAAATAATCTTTCCCTCTTATCCTTTTGACCTAGACCTTGGCAATTAAGTGAACAAATATGTAGCATGTAATCAATATAAAGTTATTTCAATGTAATTTTCTAAACAGTGTAACTACATGCAATAAGTCATATTGTATATGTACATAGACAAAATTATCAACACATAAAATTAGATGGAAGTTTTATGTAAAAATACTATATTACATACAAATAAATTACTTAAGATGTTAAGTGTGTCTAAGTTATGCAGGGACTCACATACAGCAGCACATATGGCACAGGATTCAAGCTGTACGTGAGCCCCTGCACCCCAGATACACAACTGTCTATACATCAAAAGAACATAAATAAATTTATTACTTTCCCTGTTACTATTTAAAGAATTCTTTATAACACCTGTAAGAGTCACCTTCACCTCAAAACCGGTTAAAATTGGTCGTGATGTCCACGTGTGGATATACAATTTGTGTGACTGGACAATAACATTCAATACAGTTTGTAAGTGTTTATTATTTATCATTATTTGTTTACTTTGTTGGTACACGAGTATGTATCTGTAATGGAAAAACACTGTCAGTTTTACAAAAAGAAATGTTTTTATCTTATAAGGTAATTTAATTTGAAGTGTGTTTGTACTTAGAAAAACCAGCCGTTTCTTGTAGATTTTATCCGTGTAGAACTTTAATTGAACTTTACAGCATTTCTTTTATTGAGACGAACGGTTAAAATGTTAAGATAGTTAGTAAATCTTTTATATAAGTTAATAAATGCATATACATGTATGTAAATGCAGGTAAAATGTACATAACATTTCAACTTTTTGGCATAACTAGGCAGTTGCATACCTTGCAATTTCCAATCACATCGGTGGTTTAATATAACATGTAAAACGCAAGCGTAAACAAACCGTATTGAACTGACAATTAAAGCTACGAAATGTAGAATAATACAGCCTTGGGTAATTTGTGAAAAAAAATATGTCTCGATTCGGTGTAGATATCGATTTTATTCGTTGTTGAGATGTCATGTTCAATGCTAAAGATTTGTTTATTTTTTGTTAATGTACACTAGCCGTTCTGTCTAAAAATAGATTGACCAACGTTTGGATATTTATTATTCACCGTATGTAAAATGGGTTTTACTCTGATTTCTCCCATTTCTCGAACAATAATTAATGCGAGACAATTAGATATGAGAACGTGATAACTTGTGAAGCATACATTTTGTGTCAATATTTTTGACGTGTAAAGTCTCGACTCTCCTATAATGATAAATAGGTCGTTAAATAAGTCAGACGTGTAATTAAACCATGTACACGATAATACTGATGAGAGAGGAAGAATATATCCGTAGATTATTTGTAAAAAATTCGAAAAAAATTCGGAGTTCGAATTAATTATCGATTTTACGCGTTGTCGAGATGTTTTGTTTTGTTTACCTAATTTACATATTGTAAGCATGACCGTGACTATCATATCTAAAAATAGATGAACCACATTTATATGTTTATAAACAAATCCGCTGCTTTGTGGCAACTGAAAATGTGTTACCATATTACAGGCTCTAGTTGACATTTTTACGAATTGTGCACATTGCATAACGGTTTAATTCAACAAGACTACTTAAACTTTTCAAAGTAGCAATAGTCCTGTTAATCTCAGTATGTATACAATCTAAATATATTGTATCACAAACTGACTTTTTTTAAAATTGTTTTTTATAGTATAATAAAAACAAAAAAACACAGACTATACAAATTGTAAAACAATATTCCATAATGCCTTATTATGTTTATTTCAATTAAAATATTCAGATTTATCATTCTATGTTGCTATTCTTGCTTTAGTTGGGCTGACATCTCTGTTATGTAGCTCATTAGTAGGTGTCGTTGGGGGTCTCTTCCCATTTTCCTGTTTTGGTGAAGCAACATATTAGTCTAATGGTCCTTTATCCACAGATGTGATCTTTCCTTTTTTCTTTTTGTTTCTATCTGTCTTTTTGTCAGTTGGTGTTTCAGTTTGAGAACTTGTTACAGTCTTCACTTCAGTATTTTCACTTTGTTTTTCCTTTGTGGTTTCAAGTTCTGTTTTTTGTGTATTTTGATTTTCAGTTGTGGTTTGTAGTTGTAGTAATGATTGTGACAAATTAGTTTCTTCCTCAACATCAGTGGTTTGTTCATCCTCTGTTGTTTCTCCATCTGTTTGTGTTTCATTTGTTGACTGTTGTTCTGTGCAGTCAGCTATGGTAGTATCTAGCTGTTGGCAGTCCTTGGCTTTATGACCAGACTTCCTACACTGTTTACAAATCCAGTCATTTTTACAGTTTTCCAGCTTATGTCCAGATTGAAGACATTTGTTACATTTTATATAAGGATTGATTGCAATTTGGCCCTTATATATAAGTTGTGCATGGTATTTGCCTATCTTTACATATCTGGGGAGGTTGGAAGATGGTTTGTCACAAATGAAGATTCTGTCTCCTGTCTGACAATTAGTCAAAAAGCCATCAACCCTAAGTTGTTCTCGGTGATAGCTGTGAATGTTCAGTTTAAAGAGCTCCAGGAATCTATAAATCTGACCATCTTCTGCTGATAAAGGTACATTTTTCACCCTGATTCTGATATAGTTGGGATTTTCTCTTACAGTTACTTTAGGGTTTCTGGGATATATCGGGATCAATTTTTTTCTGACTGTTAATCGATTTGTAAGAAGCTTATCTCTGTCGTCTTCGTTATCGAGATAGATTCGCCAGAGCCCATTTACTCTTTGCAGTCCTTTCAAGTGGCTGACGGAGACTACATGATTGATATCTTTATATTGCTGTGAATTGCCATGATTTTGGATTTATGATTTTAGAATTTCCCCTTTCCTTGTTCTTGCTTCGGTATTCGTTTGCCGATGTATTTATACAGTTCTGTATGTGTTAGAAAGTCAGAAGGTTTAGGTTTTGTAGATCATTAGTCATTTATAAAAACGGGCTTTACACCTACCAGATCTTCAGTGTTGTCATTAGTGTTATGATTCACAATGTCAACCTATGACGCCATATTGTCTTTGTTATTGTTCGACAACTCACTTGAAATCATATTTCAACGTTGTTTTTCGAGTTTTTCGAATGCAATAAGCAACAAAAAATTATATAAACATCTACTTTTGTCGATATGTCACTATTTAAAATTAGCACACCTCGGAAATCAATTAGAAACTACTAATACAGAAGGAGCCGAAAAAGTCCTTGGACACCTCTCAGAGCCCCTTACGACATCCAGAACTGAACTGAAACTTAATAAAGCAAACGATGATTCTAAATACTGCCCATTTATTTATCTTACTATCATCATGGACTCTGGCAAAATTAAAACTAAAATTTATGATAAAAGGGGTGATTTTGATTTCACATTACTAATTTCCCTTTTCTTGGTGGCGACATTCCTGTAGCTCCATCATACGGGATGTATATATTACAACTAGTACGATTCGCACGCTTCTGTTCTATTCTTGACGACTTTAATGAGCGTAACCTTACTATCACATCCAAACTTTTACAACAAGGTTACAGATTTCATAAATTGATTAACACCTTTAAGAAGTTTTATAGAAGATATGAAGATTTGATTTCTAAATATGGCGCGACTCGCAAACAGCTTATTACTAAGGGCATTTCTCACCCTCGATTTTATGGAAATTTTGTTAAAAAATATCAAAAACTGATAAAAAATCCAGAAAAACTGGGACGTAACTTACATTCTTTACGTAATAGGGGATATTGACAGGATATTCTTCAGGATTCCGTTAAATTGGCTTTGGGATCCAATGACCTGAAGATATTACAGGTATACTGGCCTCTCACTGATACTGCCGATGTCTACTGAAATCTATGATAATTCTTTACCAAACCCTTCGGGGAGTTTTGAGTTTGATCTTTATTCCGTAGTGCAACAGTGTTTAACCAGCAGACTAGGCTCCTTGAGCTAGCCGACAGTTTCGCGGCGATCACTCCTCGACCCATCTTTCTAAATTACGTTTTGTCTTTTTCTTTCCTTCTCAAGATTGCGGTCTTGGAGTTAGTAGTCTACCTGTATTGGTTTTTTTTGGTATGTTTTATTATACTATAGGGAAACGGGATAGAGAAAGGGGAGATTTGGGTACCCATAAACCGGTTTAACCCTACCGCTAGCTCTTGCTAGTACCGGTACCAAGTCCGGCTATCCCGAGTTCCTATCGTTGTCCATGTTTGTCTTTTGTCATTTTATTGTTTTTCTCGTGCTGTTCCCTGGTAGATTGTGGCATGTGATTGTGGTTTACGGCCATTGTAGGTGTTTCCTGTTATCTTTCTTATATTATTTGGAACATGCTGTTTGAATAGACCTTGAAATACTTTCGTTATTGTCACTTATGCTTTTAATTGCATGTTGCATGTCTGTGTTGTTTGTCACTACTTTTTCCATTTGACTCTGCATGTTTTCTAATGGCGTTTTAACGGACTGCTTAACTTGGTTAATCATTTTGTCTGTGAAGTCTTTTATTTGATGAGCAGTTTTTGTTGCTATCTTATCACGTCCTTATCCAATTTCTTCACTATTTTCAGAAATGATTTCTTGATAGTTGGATGTTATCTATGCAACTAACACATCCATCTTGTGCATATATTTATCCATGTGTTCTTTCATATTGCTTTCAAGTTTTAGTTGATTAATAATTTCTTCTTGGCTTTTCTCATGAGTTTGAGTGATTGCGTCTACAACACTTTTTTCTACTCGGCTTATAATATCTAGAATTTTAGCAGTGCTTCCTTCATTTTTGTCGCAATTTCCTTGTTCTGTTGAACATGAACTTTGCATCTTTTTGGTATTACCATCTTTCATAAGATAATTAAATTTCTCTTTGAAGTTTAGGGGCACTTTTGTGCAATTTTCACGATCATAACGCCTAGTTGTACTAGTAAAAGTATATAGTAAGTACATAGGCAGACGGGTGCAACTATAATGAGACCATATCTGACATTTCGTACATAGAATCATGCTTGCGCAAGGGGGGGGGGGGGGGG
>MJUU01008792.1:0-19620 GCA_002080025.1 Modiolus philippinarum
TTCATCATGGATTCCTTTGCAAAAGAAGTGGAGTTTGAAGACTACTGCTCCTGACTGGAAGAAGACCAACAGTCCGGTGAGGAGGACAAAAGAGTGGTGATGTTTGGATAAGGAAGCCAGTGGGTCGTAGTAGACGAAGTGAGAGGAAGTGATCCTGATGAACAGTCCGTGGAAGTTCAACCAGAGGACGTAGAGGCCGAAGACCACAAATCTAAGAGAAGAGTAAGGAAGCTTGCTTGTCCGGTTTATGGAGAGCGTGTGTCACATCCTGCCAGACACGCTCTTGCTCACCATCTGCCTTGGTTCTGGGGACCATCAACAGCCTGCTGGGAATGCAGGGACCAGCTCGTCTGTCCTCATTCCCTACAGCTCCACCTTGAAGAGGACCACCCAGACCAAGTACAAACCATAGACAAGGCAATCCTTTCAAAACTGGTCAAGGGTTTTCTACAATATCTGATGCAACTTCTACAGTTTTCCACTCTGGAGGAGATGCGAGACTCCCTAAACTATGATAAACCTCTGTATGACATCTGTAAGAGGAAGTTCCACACCAATCCTGATTTGGACCTTTGTAGATCAGTGGACGAGGTGGAGCCTTTCCGAAGGACACCAGTTTTTACTATCATGGACTCCGACGGCAATTTTTCCATCTATGCTCTGCTCCACTGGAGAGTGATTTTACACCTCTTAACAGGATTGACATTCGAACAGCAAGTGAGGGTGAGGAACTTTGACCTCGCTGATATGGAGACTCCACCTGCTCCTGAAGCCTACAGTGTAATACCATCTTCTGAGGCTGTCAGTGAGGCATCATCAGATGACCAAGGGATGGAGCTATCTCCATCTTCTCCAGATTCTGACAACTCCACAATTTCTTTCATCCAGATTGCTGATGCTCGTCTTCATCTAGATCATCTCTTGAATCGCGTCGGTATCCCCGACCTTCAAGAGTTTGATCTATGCAACATCACACCACTTTTCAACACACAGCTCGCAATACTCATTTCCAATTACTGCTTTCCAAGATTATGGCCAAAGAGGGAGGATACATCCAAACTCGTCTCATCTGTTCCACAACTATACTTCTCTTTTGGGATCCACCCTAAAACAATACAAACCACCAACGAAGAAATTTTGGACGAATATTTAGACACTTTAGAGGAAATTATTAAAACTCAACGTACAGTAGCTATTGGTGAATGTGGCCTGGACTCCTCAAACACTTCAACCAAACTCAACTTAAAACGCCAAATTACATACTTCGAAAGACAACTTGAACTCGCCGTTTCAAAGAAATTGACAGTAATTGTGCACTGTAGAGGAGACACCAGCCTCCATTTTCAACTTTCGGATTCTTTGCAGAAGATGTGTCCCGTGGACCATCCCATACATTGGCATTGTTTTTCCGGCATACCACACATTTACAGACAGGCTTCCAGTTACTTCACCAATATAGTTTTTGGCGTCACACCACACATTTTTTACAAACCTACAGTTTCATCATTTGTTCAAGCTAGCACTGCACAACATCTGGTACTCGAATCCGATTCACCATTCATCTTTTATGAAAATCAACCAGGCACTCCATTCCATGTTAACTTTGTCGCAGAGAAAATTTCAAAAACCCTTGACCAATCCTTCAATGAAATTGTTCAACTTACAACTGCTAACGTCAAGAAGATTTATCAACTTTAATATTTCAACTTTAACATTTCAACTGTAATCTCAACTTTATCAACGTCATCAAGTAATTCATCATGTATTATATTTTGTAAATATGCTATTTTATAGTATTTTAATATTTCATATACGGTATGTTATATGGAAGTAACCATGTCATACGGGAAGTATGCTTTTGGTATGCAGGCGACATATCAACTCATTTCTACAATTTTAAGAATTATATGATGACAACTATATATCAACTCTAATTTCAACAATGTAAACGCCTCTACGTCCTCATCAACACCAACTGCATTATTTTTCCATCATCAAGTTTTGCCAGTCTAATGAGCTCAGCGTCGGTATCCCCGACCTAGTCTCTTTAGATGTGGGGATGGTGCTGTGCGGTATTCCAGTTGCTTCATTAATCCATTGCTTTACTCATCAGAAGATTTCCATTTCCATTGCTCAACTTCCAGTAGCTTCATTAATTCATTGCTTACTCATCTGAAGATTTCCATTTCCATTGCTTAATTCATCTGAAGATTTCCATTGTTTAGCGAACAGATTGATGGTACCTGTCATATTTTAACAATATAACACTCATTTATCTATATGTCATTTTTATGCTTAATATGTATGCTCTGCTTGGTCACCAGGGTATACATTTGTACCACTCGCATGTAACTGGTTTATTCAGCCACTCAGGGCCACTCAACGTTTTAAAACTCAGGGCCAAACATCGTCATTCAACGACGCATGGCCATTCAACGATAACTACTCAGGGCCAAACATCATTATTCAACTACCCAGGGCCATCCAACATAACCACTCAGGGCCAAACATCGTTATTCAACTACTCAGGGCCAAACATCACTCGACTACTCAGGGCCAATCAACACTTAATTACTTACGGCCAACCAGCATTTAGCTATACTCCACAACTACTCAGGGCCCACCATCATTCCACCAAATTCACCCACCCGAGGCCAACAACAAAAAGAAGATAATGAGGAAGAATGTCGCAGTGATGCATAACGCGTAGGAATACAAAGTACAGAACTACGCCGGAAGTGGGACCCCTGCACGGACTGGCTAGATCGGACCCCAAATTGCTGCATTGCGCACAGTTGATTGTGAACTTCCAAGGAATACAGACGCACTGCCTAGTCGCTGTTTTAGTATTCCAGGCAGTGCGAGTTTACACCAGGTAATAATGGTTTAATGTAGTATTAGACCTTGTGTAAATATATCACGAGGCCATTTTTCTGACAGTAAAAAAATTACAGAACAAAGTTGTCAAGAGCCGAAGTCGATAAGACAAAAAGACAAATCAGGTAAAAACCAGCGGAAAATTTGTCGACCGTGTAACGTTTCAGGTTCGTACCCGAGTTTATTCTCGGGATCTGAGCTCTCTATAACCTGGCTCTTTTGGCTCTTAAATAATATTTACAGCAGTTGCTCGTCTGGCACTTCCCCTTGGCTCGTCTGGATCACTTTTATAACGTAATAAAGATAATATACTTCTGGTTAGCTCGTTGATATTGGTAAGACTTATACAGTCACGTCAATACTATTAACTAAACAGGTATTTACCTTTAGGTCTTCAACCTTTGGCTGTCAAATTAACAACAACGTATCAGTGAGATCCGTTCGCTTTTATACCACTGGACGAGTCTAACATTCATAATTGGACTATTCTATTCATTAAGATTTCTTTTACCAAGAGGAGTGTCATGTCATTTAAATTCCCTGTGATGTGTTATCATTTACGGACATAGATATAATATATTTCCTGACATAATTCATCAATTTGAAAGTGTCTGCAGTTATTTAAATGCCTTGTCGGTATCTTTTGAATATTTAATTATATGTACATTGTAATCTCACTACAAACGCAATGGTCCTGACTTGGTAAAGGCATTTAAAAAGAAGTGGTGGGTTTACCTGTTTAATGGCGCGCCAAATATCCCCTTCCACTGCGATAGTGTCCGGTAGCAACTCACCAGCAATTGCTGTTGAAATGTCGTAGACGGTTATAAGAAATCATCATCAAAGTACTAGTAAAAAGGTTCGGGCCGAAACTTCAAATTTTACCAAAAAGTACTGATATCTATGAAAGAAATTTTTAATGATCATAAGACGGAATTTCTTGAAGCCTTGATTTATAAGACAGTCACGGAGATAACTATGTCTAATGAGATGATGTGTATAATTTGTGCTGGCTCTCGAGTAACACATAAATACAATTTCTTAGCAGGAAAGAAATTATGTTGGTTTGTCTATCCCCCAATTTTGCATTAAAATTCACAAAGAAACCGAACGTCTTGTCCCAACTTTAACATTAAACTAGAATTTGTTTTAGTTTTTTTAAATAATATCAAATTATTTAATGGATTTCCGCAGTCTGGTGGTAATTTTTGCATAATATCACCTACACCCATAATAATTTCCTATATTATTGATAGTCATATTAGTCTCAAAATAATGACAAAAATGCCATTGATTTTGTTTTAAGGATAAAATTCAAGATTTCCTTACACATTTTGTATTGATTAGAACAGAATGATATCTAATTTTCCAAATTGTCAAGTCGCCAGAGACATATCTGACGACAGGAATATACAGTCATGTTGTGTCTCTGTTTATGTTACTATTGTCCTTGGATTATTCGTTTTTGGGTTGACGGTTCGGTTCTAACTCCCTTTGAAAAGTGTTTAAATTAGTACAAAGAATAGTTTAAAATACCGTTTTAATTATGCAGTAAGACTGGCTGAAGAAAATTTTGATAATGCATGCAACATTAGCTAATAAAAATAACATAAAATCTGAAGTATAATGAAGGCAATAGTATAATGAAGTTAGTTGCCAACTATAAGTTCGCTAAATTGAAATAACGTAGGTCAAAATAGTTTAACTGAATACCTTATTAGCCGATTTTGGCTTTGCATTTAGATCTTTTTCATTATTTGTACTCTATCAGATTTTACAAATTTTGCCTTCCAAATATTTTGATTTGATCTGCACTGAAGAGAAATAAGTTGTCAAAAATGGCCAAATGCGGAAACCAAATTTAGTTACTTCGGCATTTTGTTATTTAGTTATTACATAAAGCATTGATCGATCTTACTTCAAATGACAGGTACAATCTGTAAACAATTTAATAAGGATGATTTTCACACTTATTTTCTTCCTGTTTTAACATAGGTGTTATCAATCGTTTCTGATTTTTATACTTACAAATAGCTATTAACGTTTCGATACCACGACTTTTTCGAAAACACAGGAAAATATTTCGGACGTAAGGAGTTTTATATATAATGAAGAAAAAGAAACACCTACAATGACAGAAAATTACAAATGCATGGACAATCTACCAGGGTTTTGCATAAAAACACCAATAAAATGACAATAGACAAACACAGACAACGATAGGAACCCAGGATAGCCGAACTTGGTACAGGCACTAACAAGAGCTAGGTGAATGTTTTAACCGGTTTATGGGTACTATGGGTACCCAAACCTCCCCTTATCTACCCCGTTTCCCAATAGTATACTAAACATACAAATAAAAACCAATAGAGGTGGACCAACAATCTTGAAAAAGGAAAGAAATAGACAAGCTGATTTAGATGGGTCAAAGAGTGCTCGCCGCTAAACTGCCGGTTGGCACAAGCAACCAAGTCTGCTGGTTAAACACTGTCGCACCACGGAAGAAAAATCAAACTAAAATTTTCCCGGAGGTTTTCGTAAATGATCACTCTGGATGTCAGTAGTCATCGGCAGTATCAGTGAGACACCAATATACATGTTGAATATTCAGGTCATTGGACCCAAAACCAATGTTACGGTACCATGCAGAATATCCTGTCAATATCCCGATTAAGTAAAGAACGTTAAGTACGTCCATGTTTTTTGATTTTCTTAACGCAGATTTTGGCACTTTTAACATCATTTCTGTAAAAACGAGGGTAAGAAATGTACTTTGTAATAAGCTGTTTGCGAGTCACACCATATTTACATATCAACTGTTCATATCTGCTATAAAAATTCTTAAATGCATTCAACAATTAATAAAAATGGTAACATTATTGTAAAAGTGAAGATGTATAGTATGCACTCATTGAAATATGGTTCACTGAGTGAAAAAAACATCAATCAATACATTAAAGGGTAAAGTTAAAAAAAAAAACTTTGAAAGGTTAAAACAGATCGACAAATAAGGGTGCACAATTGGTACCCATTAGAAAACCCACTGTCTGCTGAAAAATCAACAAACAAATACAATACAAAAGTTGCATAATAAACAGTAAATTTCGTAATGCTGTAGACGTGTTTCAAAGAGTGAACTCAACAGCAGCTTTAAAATCAATCAATGTCAGAATCCCAACATAGTCAGAAGTACTCATTGCGAAAAATATCGAAATCAGATCTTAAATCCAGTACCAAAGACATCCATCGAGTGCAATACACGGAATGACGCCACGGTATTGTTTCAAGAGGTTGCAATTTTGATCAAAGCAGTAATTGTACAAAACATAAGAAAAATCTGACTACTGAGCTGAAATTTGAAATTCGGCAAATCAAAATTGTCAATCAAAAAATCAGAATCAAAAACAATTACCAGAGAGTTGAAATGCATTGTGTAGTATCAAAGGTACACATCGGATGTTACTTCTAAATCAGTACAGATTGTTTACTCCATCGGATGTTGTTATTGTATCACTTTGTCTAGAGTATAAGTGTGAAAATCATCCTTATTAAAGTATTTACAGATTGTAGCTGTCGTTTCAAGTAAGATCGATCAATGCTTTGTGTAAACAAGATATTCAGTTCAAAATAAAATTATTTTGTCGGACGTTATCTCAAATTAGCGATATTATAGTTTGCAACTTACCACACTATACTATTGTCTTGATAAATAACAATAATATGTTATTTACTGATAAAATAAAGTTACTGACAATTTAGTTTCTGCATATACACATTTTGACAACTTATGTGTCTTCAGTGCAGAGCAACTGAAAAAATCAAAATGAAAATCAATAAACCGATACATGTGTAATAGCTGACAGAGAACACATTAATAATAGAGCCAAAATCAGCTAAGGACAGAGCTGGACAAGAGGGAGATACTATTTAGTATTGAACAAAATTTGGTTTTCGGGCCAGCACAGAAGTACTGGCTTCTAGGATGGTGAATAATGTGTTGTATATACTGTGAGTAACTTACTAGACATTAAATATTTTTTTTTAATAAAACAAAGTATTTCAAAAATTTCATGTCCTTTACACTCCTGATCTAAAATTTCTAGAATTATTAATTGTGGATCATTTGTTATATTCTGATTTTCAAACCGTACATTTTGCATTTGTAATTTCAAACTAATATATCATTTGTAATTTCAAACTAGTATATTCTTTTCGTCCTAGGCGGTCTTGACAATTTATCAACTTAGATACGTGTATCCCTCAGATAAACAATTCAGTATAATACAAATGTGATTGGCAATTTTAAATTTTATCCTTCAAACAAAATCAATGGCTTCTGCTTCAGTATTTCAACACACGACTCTCATAGACGTTATTAAATTATTATGGGTGCAGGTGCTATTATTCAGAAATTACCATCAGACTGTGGATATCCGCTGAATAATTTGATATTTTATCAATAACGGAAACAGTTGCTTGTTCTAGGTAAAAACTGGGACAAGACGATCGGTTTCTTTGTGAAATTTAATATTCAGTATAATACAAAATTAAAGAAATAGACAAACCAATATAATTTGTTTCCTTCTTTGAAACCCACAGTTTCTTTAAAAATGCCTGCACTAAGTTAAGACCATTTCGGTCGACAATTTTTCGGTAGGTTTCCTTCTGCTTTGTGTTTTTGTCACTTTGACTTTAGCTTTTACAATTATGTTCGTAAATTTTGTTACTTTCCCCATTTTTAATTAATACAGAGTTATTATTGGAATAATGTTTTTATTCATAATTTATTAAAATCCAACTTTAATACATTTATTAAGGATGGTTATTATTCATATCCGTGCCTTGTGACTGTCTCACGTCCTTGTTTTGTCTTTGTTTCTCTGTCGCTCTACTTAGAAAAAAATCAAAGGGGTCTTTATTATACATGGAGCGTGGCGTTTCTCCAGTTTTGTGGCAATACCAACATCGACAATCTGAAGACGCACCCAGCAGCTCTGTAGCAAGAGACCAGAAAGCCGATTCGGGTGCCGGGATTTTTTTTATGTTTACAAATACACAAGTGAGAAAAATGTGAATTTATAGAAAAGTATTTTACTCAAGGAATTGATAATGATTTGATGTGAACTCAATACAATGTCATTGAAAGACGAAGCCGAATGAATTCTGTAGGAAAAATACATGTATATACATATAGAAATACAAGATCCAATTGAATCACCTATATTTGCTCTCGTAATTTATGCTATCAATGTAAAATCGACTGAATGATCAGAAAGGAGGACGCTATCCTGAAACCCAGTATCGGATCAACCTCGTTTTAGGTCTATCAATCTGAGGAGGACGCCATCCTGAAACCCAGTCTCGAATCAAACTCATTTTAGGTCTATCAATCTAAAGGAGGACGCCATCCTGAAACCCAGTCTCGAATCAACCTTGTTTTAGGTCTATCAATCTAAATGAGGACGCCGTCCTGAAACCCAGTCTCGAATCAACCTCATTTTAGGTCTCTCAATGTAAAGGAGGACGCCATCCTAAAACCCAGTCTCGAATCAACCTCGTTTTATTTCTATCAATCTAAAGGAGGACGCCATCCTGAAACCCAGTCTCGAATCAACCTCATTTTAGGTCTATCAATCTATAACTTTGCGGACTGTTTTGTTTTGTTTATTTGTTTATTTGTATTATCTTTTACATGTTGTCTCCATCAGTGGTGACTCTGTATTTTTATGTTTTTAGTATTTCTAATCCTATATTTTGTTCCTGTCCATCATTTTGTACTTTGGTATTTGTTGGCCAATTTTTATTTAAATCCACGTATACAGATGGAATGATCAAGGGAAAATATGATATGCCTGCTTCATGCCCATGTGTTAATACTTCAACACTTAGTGTTCAAAGAGTACATCGGCAAACGAATACCGAAGCAAGAAAAGGAAGGGGGAAATTCTAAAATCATAAATCCAACATCACGGCAATTCACAGCAACACGAATTGAGATAATATGACAAAGACAAAACAAATAAACAAAAATGAACAAGAACGCCACAAAACTAAAGCACTAGCAGTGTGAATCCCTATGAAAACTGAGGTATCATCAGGTGTTCCGGAAGGGTAAGCATGATCTGCTCCACGCGTGGCACCCGTCACACTGCCAGTGAAAAATCCGGTTTTGTCACAGTCGGTGTTAGTCAGTCCGGTAACTCTGGATCTACCCCAAAAATATCTGTTCTCATTTGTGAAACAGAAACATTGTAATGGTCTGTGAAATCGTGGTGACGATCGTAAAACTTCTGTAGTGACAATTGCAACAGTGACTGAACATACCCTTGATGTATAAGTTTTTGAGACAGTAATTTCGCTCTGTTGACAAAATCGCTGTACAAACTACAGGCACGGCAACAACGAATGAGTTGTGAAATGTACACGCCATATGCCGGAGAAGTGGGAATATTACTGCTCAAAAACGGGAAGTTCACTATTGGAAAGTCGAAATCATCACGCTTGTCGTATAGTTTTGTTTTCAGACGTCCATAGCTGTCAATGTAGAGGTATAGGTCCAGGTATGATGCTGATAATGGTGTATCAATGGTCTCTTTAATTTCGAGTTCATTTGGGTATATTAGATGAAGGTTATCCTTAAATTGAGGATTGTTCAATGAAAGAACATCATCTATATAACGGAAACTGAAATTAAAGGATTTGGCTAGCTTATGGTCTTTTTTCTGAACTAGCCCTTGTATGAACCTGGCTTCATACGAATAAAGAAACAAATCTGCTAAAAGTGGCGCACAATTAGTCCCCATAGGTATCCCTATTGTCTGCTGGAATACTTGCTCTCCAAATTCCACAAATATGTTATCAGTCAAGAATTCCATCATTGGAATGACATCTTCCTCTGTATACTTTTTGTGTGAATCAGTGTGATGTTTAACAAAATAGGCCCCATCTTTACCTATCACGAAATATGAATATCTTCTTTCAACCTTTTTAGTACAGAAAGACTGATGTATTAAATCCCGGATTACTGACTTTAGCTTATCGTGTGGAAGAGTAGTATAGAGAGTAGAAAAATCAAATGTTTTGACACTGTTGCAGTGGTTGAGTTCAGTTGAAGATAGATATTCTAATATTAATTTGAGAATCCACATCTGATTCACTCCACTTGTTGAGTATACTTTATCACTATATATCTTGAGGCCATCTTTGACTGCAGTAAGTAATGAAGTGAGTTAATATCCCTACCCTTGATGGGTACAAGAGGTGTATTATTGTTGTCCTTTATTGATATATTACGTATCAAATACAGAATATTATTTTCTTTATTATAAAAGTTATGATATCTACCTTGGAATTAACAATGAAGGGATATGGAGTAAATGCAAATGAGACAAAATCTCTACAAATACTTGGTAAAACCAAGCAATGGAACAATGCTTTTATTGTTGCTCTTCATCTTGAAGTCACCATGAGGCCTTCAACAATGGGCATTACTCATACCTCATAGCAAGTTCAAGAAGGCCCCTAGGACCGGTTTGAGCTGAATTCATTGCTTATTGCTGAGCAACACTACATCCATGTCTTTTTTCCCCTTTGATCCATGGATGAGGGATCGTCAACAAACATAAACTTAACTGGCAAAGTGTTCTTACAAATGCTGTCATCCATTGATCGACAAAAAGATCACAACATTTAAACAACCACAGGGCACTCATCGAGCCAATTGTAAGAAAACTTGGCATTATAAATCATGAATCGTTGTCACAGTAAACAGTTGGTCAGGAAAAAAAAAACAATTTTAAATTACAAAAAATTAAAAAGCCAAATTTGAAAGAATGATGATGCATCCATATGAGAAATTCTCAAGAACAAGAAATGGACATAGAGCGTACATCTCTCTCACGAGGAATCTTTTTAGGACTCCACACTACAGGAGGGACTTGTTTTTTTTTACTTTAATGTGTTCTACGCTAGGTTTAAAACAGGAAGTACTATTAACTTTTCTTTTGGTTTTCTTAAACCGAGACCAATCACAAGATTTAGATGCACTTTAGAGAAGCCTTGAGACCGTTAGAGATAAATCATTACAGAATTGCACCTTGAACAAAACGAACCTTATGCCATATTTTCTTTGCTGTGATTTATGTATAAAACTTCTTTCCAGTTTACAATTCACTACATAATTCTACAATCCTTATATTGATTTATTTCTATTACCAGTAAATGTTCACAGTTATAGTTGTAAAATTTATGATCTGTAAATTGACATGTTACTAACAGAAAACAGCATTACAAAAGAAATATATTGGCATCATCCATTCCATCTTGTCAGTAACTTTGATCTGTATATAAGTTATCTTGTTTGTATCAGCTTTTGTTCGAATTAGCCTTGGGAAATAATCTTTAATTTCTTCTGTCAATTTTGAAAAATGATATGATTTTTATTCAAGATTTTATTGCAAAAACATTCGATGCCTTTTCTTCTTGCTATGCAGAAAAACCCGATCGTCTTATTTAGGCCTGGATTACGTAACAGGACTGTTTATTTTGTTTCTTATTTAGATTGAATTCGATGTATAATAAAAATTGTTATTACAGAATTTACCAGTAAACTTATTATGCGGTTTTATTAATGAAAACAGCTAGTGAATGATTAATTGAGGGTGTGGAAAAGTATCACAGCGTAATCATTTCTATTCAATCAATGTAAGAAAAGAGAGTAAAAATACTATTCTAACAAAACAAATTAATATCAAAAGTATAGTTAATTTTGATCACGATGATTATCATTTCGACATCAATTTCCCATATCTCTAAGTGCAAATACAATTCTAACAGTTAGACGACCAGTAATGAAAGAGCTTTAAAAGAAAAAAAATATAAAGGGGTTGAATTAAAGACAAAATCAGTTTGGAACACATTAAATTTCAAGCAAAAACCAGCCTAGAACAGGTTAAATTTTCAGCCCAAACCAGCTTTGAACAGGTTAAAGTTAAAGTCGTCGAAACCAGCTTGGAACATGTTAGAATAAACGACAAAACAAACTTAGAACAGGTTAAAGTTAAATCCAATACAACCTTATAACAGATTTAAGTAGAATAGTTTAAGGTTAAAGCCAAAACCAGATTGGAACAGGTTAAAGTTTTAACAAACCAACTTAGAACAGAGTAAAGTTAAAGCCAAAACCATCTTAGAATACTTTAAAGTAAATATCCAAAACCAGCTTAGAACAGGTCAAGGTTAAAGCCAAAACACGGTTAGAACAAGTTAAAGCTTAAGCCTTTACCAGCTTAGAACGGGTTAAAATTAAAGTCAAATCTTGCTTACATGTTAAAGTTAAAGCAAAATCTAGCTAACAACATGTTTAAATTTAAGCCAAAACTCGCATAATATAGATACTCCTAAATTTAACAGCATTTCTTAGTGTTATATATTGTTACTTTTAGAATAATTTGTTTTTCGTGGCAACAGTACTTACCTGCAGAATTTGTGATATGCTCAAAATGTCAGAGTCCACCAACGGAGTATCCAGTGGTAATGAAACAAATTCAGTTACAGTAGGTTTGATCAGTGGACCATTATGAAAAATTTTGTCCAGTGACAGTGCGTATAGACAAAAAAAAATCAAAAGATAACGATCAGATAACAAAGGGTCACAAAGATATAATGCCAAAATCAGCTTAGAACAGAGCTGCTTTAGAACAAATAACAGATAAGATTTCAAAGGTAATGCCAAAATAATACCAAAATCAGCTTAGAACAGAACTACTTTAGAACAAATAACAGATAAGATTTCAAAGGTAATGCCAAAATAATACCAAAATCAGCTTAGAACAGAACTGCTTTTAGAACAAATAACAGATAAGATTTCAAAGGTAATGCCAAAATAATACCAAAATCAGCTCGGAACAGAGCTGCTTTAGAACAAATAACAGATAAGATTTCAAAGGTAATGCCATAATTATACCAAAATCAGCTCAGAACAGAGCTGCTTTAGAACAAATAACAGATAAGATTTCAAAGGTAATGCCATAATTATAACAAAATCAGCTTAGAACAGAACTGCTTGAGAACAATAACAAAAACGATTTCTAATGTAATCCCAAAATCAACTTAAAGCAAAGTTGCTAAATAAAAAATACTAGTAACAAAAAAGGGGGGTTTCAAAGGTAATGCCAAAATTAGCTTAGAGAACAAATAACAAAAAAGGTTTAAAAGGTAAAACCAAAATTAGCTTAGAACAGAGCTGCTACAGAACAAATAACAAAAACGATTTCAAAGGTAAACCCAAAATTAACTTATAGCAATCTGCTATAGAACAAATAACAAAAATGTTTCAAAAGGTAATGCCAAAGTAATACCAAAACCAGCAAAGAACAAAACTGCTACAAAACAAAAACAGAAAGGTGTCAAAGGTAATACCAAAACCAGCAAAGAACAAAACTGCTACAAAACAAAAACAGAAAGGTGTCAAAGGTAATAACAAATTCAACTAAGAATAGAGCTGCTACAGAACAAATAACAAAAAATGTCTTAAAAGTAAAACCAAAATTAACTTAGAACAGAACTGCTATAAAACAAATAGCAGAGAAGGTCTCATTAGGTTATGCCGAAAATCAGCGAAAACAGAGCTTTTCACAAGGCAGATACTGCTTTGATATTAGAGATAACCCAAAACTTAAGAATATTTTGCAAACATTTATACCACATTGATATGGAATATAAAAGAAAAACAAATTATGACATAGATTGTTTTTTTTTTTTGACAAATGATTACACTATTAATTAATATCAATGAAAGTATGGGTGTCCGATATTTTGTAATTAGAATTAAAATGCTCACCATTTGTTTTGAAGAATTTTGCAAATAGAACAATTTTAGCAAAAAATTTTGAAAATCCATGAGGTAATTTTTGAGAACCAAGACGTCAAAATTTTTTCAGTTTCTCTAGAGTTTCCTTTCAATTTCCATTAGCTGATTATATGCCTTAAATATATGAAGATGTAATTGGAAGTTGATATAATTTTATACATTGTCTTTTTTGTTTATTTTGAAGTTACCTGTGGCCAAAAAAATTTATTACATGTGTAAAAAATGTTAAATAGTGTTGCACACAGCTCTATATAATATGAATGATAATGTGTTTATAAGGTGAGCTGCAAAGGTAGAATATATGATTCCGAATGCCAAGAGTGGTGAAAATCATCTTTTTAAACCTATTAATATCGGAAATCTAGGTCTTCGGTTGGATTTGAATCCCTGCTTTGTTGTCATCTATGGCAACACCGCCTGCATTATGTTTAGCGCCCTAAACCACTCGGCCACTTAGGGTATATAAAAATAAAGCTTTCGGTAACCGGGTCATTCCTCCTCGTCGGAAATCTAGGTTTGTAACATAGTACACGATGAACATTAAAAAAAAATTAACCCTGTTTAAATGAATAAAACTCGAGGATATCAAATGGGTATGAAATCTGACGCTCATGTTCCCTTAATAAATGAAGTAATGTAGGTTAGAGACCAAATATGAAATGAGTAAGTGAATAAACCGGTAAAATATACCACTAAGATGGAGTGTAAAAAATATAATGTTAATAAAATATGAAACAAAATATTAAAATAATATTGTTTTCTATTTTGTGTTTGCTTTTTTCTAGTTTGTCGCTCTTCGAAACAATACACATCCTGCGATGTATAATTTAATGAACTATCAACAAATTAATTAGGAAAACTGGAGTTTTCTCCCTTGGAGTATATTTTTATAGGGAATAACATCCGTATCTTGACAAATAAACAAAAAAATGATTAATTAGACTTGAACCAAACTTATTTGTAAACGGTCGCATCAGACTGAATTGGGAATACAGTGTATATTAGTATTGTTTTGTGCTGCATATTCTATGCAATAACCGATTACATACAATTCAGCTTTATGCATATCAATTCTCAATAAATTTATAGCTTTATGTTCAACGAGAACGTATTTTACTCAATTCATATCCTTAAATGACCAAATAAAATATTAATGAAACAGTCCTGGGGTGTTGTTCACGAAAGTATCTTCATATTTGTAATAAGATATATCTTATGACCAAGTTTAGGATGGACTTTGGATAAACTTATGACACTCCTAGGCTGTTCCCGAAGCCATCTTATGTAAAGACGTCCTTAAACATATCTTAAGTGTAATATTTTAAAATCGCTACATTTTTATAAAACATTTTTTAACGACAACAACAATTTTTTTAAATGAAATTGTTAACCTACTAACATGTAAATTGATGCGTGCGTATTGATAAATTTTCATTTTGGGGAAAATAATGAATAAGATGCTATTTGAAAGGTAGGATGAAGATAAGATGAACTTGGAAGACACCTGCTCAGGTGTCCTTAAGTTAAGACGAAAAATATGAAATATAAGTTAGGAGCTTCCAGAGCATGATTTAGGACAAAGACGTGTCAATCCACAAACAAAAGGAACTGAAGAAATTTAATCTTTTTGTTGTTTTTTGTTAAAACAACAACCTTGGACATGTTGGACAAAACTAATTAAGGTTATCTGTTTTGGTCTCTAATTGTAAGTTCTTTGTTTTCATAATCCATTAACTTTGAGGTTATATTCTGGAGAATGGCGTAAAAGGCCGAAAATGAAATATTTATTAATTCTTAATAGATATGTTACCAGATTTAGAAAAATAATATTCGGAGTTCAATATTTTATTCATCCAAAATGATAGGCATTCACCAACTTAAACAGCGATTTTCGCACTTATTACAAAACTTAATTATTAAAAAGCGAACGTAAACATTGTTTTTACTCTGTAATAAAATACCTCATCAAATAAAAAAAAACATTTTTTTGTAAAATACAGCTTTTTGAAATAAGATACTTTGATAAAGAATCCAATTAAACCTTTCTTGTTTTGTTTTGTGAGAGATCCATTTCTTTTGATTAATACATTCAATTATCGATGTGCTTAATATGAAATTCTATTGTCAACAAGTGAGGTGTATTTTTTCGGGATAACAAAATTGCCGAATAGAATTCAAGAGCCAAAGTTCAAGATACAAATACACAAAGCAAGTGCAAGACCATGAGTATTGGCCATTATCTATCATGTGAAGAGTAAAAACCATGAGTACTGACCCCTATCTATCATCGGAAGAGTAATATATAGTGAGGAAAATAAACAATGAGTACTGGCTCTTATCTATCATGTGAAGAGTAATATATAGTGAGGAGAATCAACCATGAGTACTGACCCTTATCTATCATGTGAAGAGTAAAAACTATGAGTACTGGCCCTTATCTATCATGGGAAGAGTAATATATGGTGAGGAAAATCAACCATGATTACTGGTCTTTATCTATCATGTGAGGAGTAATATATAGTGAGGAGAATCAACCATGAGTACTGGCCTTTATCTACCATGTGAAGAGTAATATGTAGTGAGGAGAATCAACCATGAGTACTAGCCCTTCTCTATCATGTGTAGAGTAATATATAATGAGGAGAATCAAGCATGAGTTCTGGCCTTTATCTATCATGAGAGGAGTAATATATAGTGAGGAGAATCAACCATGAGTACTGGCCCTTATCTACCATGTGAAGAGTGATATATAGTGAGGAGAGCCTTATCTATCATGTGAGGAGTAATATATAAAGAGGAGAATCAAGCATGAGTACTGGCCCCTATCTACCATGTAAAGAGTAATATATAGTGAGGAGAATCAAGCATGAGTACTGGCACTTATCTATCATGTGAAGAGTAATATATAGTGAGGAGAATCAACCATGAGTGCTGGCCCTTATCTATCATGTGAAGAGTAATATGTAGTGAGGAGAATTGACCATGACCACTGGCCCTTATATACCATGTGAAGAGTAATATATAGTGAGGAAAATCAACCATGAGTACTGGCACTTATCTATCATGTGAGAAGTAATATATAGTGAGGAGAATCAACCAAGAGTACTGGCTCTTATCTATCATGTGAGGAGTAATATACAGTGAGGAGAATCAACCCTGAATACTGGTCTTTATCTACCATGTGAAGAGTAATATATAGTGAGGAGAACCTTATCTATCATTTTAGGAGTAATATATAGTGAGGAGAATCAACCATGAGTACTGGCCCTTATCTACCATGTGAAGAGTAATACATAGTGAGGAAAATCAACCATGAGTACTGGCCCTTATCTACAATATGAAGAGTAATATATAGTGAGGAAAATCAACCATGAGTACTGGCCCTTATATATCATGTGAAGAGTAATATATAGTGAGGAGAATCAACCATGAGTACTGGCCCTTATCAACCATGTGAAGAGTAATTTATAGTGAGGAAAATCAACCATGAGTACTGGCCCTTATCTACCATATGAAGAGTAATATATAGTGAGAAGAACCTTATCTATCATTTGAGGAGTAATATATAGTGAGGAGAATCAACCATGTGTACTGGCCCTTATCTACCATGTGAAGAGTAATTTATAGTGAAGAAAATCAACCATGAGTACTGGCCCTTATCTGCAATATGAAGAGTAATAGATAGTGAGGAAAATCAACCATGAGTACTGGCCCTTATATATCATGTGAAGAGTAATATATAGTGAGGAGAAGCAACCATGAGTACTGTCCCTTATCTATCATGTGAGGAGTAATATATAGTGAGGAGAATCAACCATGACTACTGGCCCTTATCTATCATGTGAATAGTAAAATATAGTGAGGAGAATCAACCATGAGTACTGGCCCTTATCTATCATGTGAGGAGTAATATATAGTAAGGAGAACCTTATCTATCATGTGAGGAGTAATATATAATGAGGAGAAACAACAACGCGTAATGGCCCTTATCTATCATGTGAAGAGTAATATATAGTGAGGAGAATCAACTATGAGTACTGGCTCTTATCTACCATGTGAAGAGTAATATATAGTGAGGAGAATCAACCATGAGTACTGGCCCTTATCTATCATGTGAGGAGTAATATATAGTGAGGAGAACCTTATCTATCATGTGAAGAGTAATATATAGTGAGGAGAATCAACCATGAGTACTGGCCCTTATCTATCTTGTGAGGAGTAATATACAGTGAGGAGAAACAACCATGAGTACTAGCCTTTATCTATAATGTGAGGAGTAATATATAGTGAGGAGAAACAACAATGCGTACTGGCCCTTATCTATCATGTGAATAGTAATATATAGTGAGAAAAACAATCATGACTACTGGCCCTTATCTACCATGTGAAGAGTAATAAATAGTCAGGAGAATCAACCATGAGTACTGGCCCTTATCTACCATGTGAAGTATATATAGTGAGGAGAACCTGATGTATCATGTGAGGAGTAATATATAGTCAGGAGAATCAACCATGAGTACTGGCCCTTATCTACCATGTGAAGTATTTATAGTGAGGAGAACCTGATGTATCATGTGAGGAGTAATATATAGTGAGGAGAATCAACCATGAGTACTTGCCCTTTTCTATCAAGTGAAGAGTAATATATAGTGAGGAGAACCTTATCTATCATGTGAGAAGTAATATATAGTGAGGAAAACCTTATCTATCATGTGAAGAGTAATATATAGTGAAGAGAATCAACCATGAGTACTGTCCCTTATCTATCATGTGAAAGTAACATATAGTGAGGAGAATCAAGCATGAGTACTGGCCTTTATCTATCATGTGAAGAGTGATATATAGTGAGGAGAGCCTCATCTATCATGTGAGGAGTAATATATAAAGAGAAAATCAAGCATGAGTACTGGCCCTTATCTACTATATGAAGAGTAATATATAGTGAGGAAAATCAACCATGAGTACTGGCCCTTATCTACCATGTAAAGAGTAATATATAGTGAGGAGAATCAAGCATGAGTACTTGTACTTATCTATCATGTGAGAAGTAATATATAGTGAGGTGAATCAACCATGAGTACTTTCCGTTATCGATAATGTGAGGAGTAATATACAATGAGGAGAACCCTGAATACTGGCCTTTATCTACCATGTGAAGAGTAATATATAGTGAAAGGAACCTTATCTATCATTTGAGGAGTAATATATAGTGAGGAGAATCAAGCATGAGTACTGGCCTTTATCTATCACGAGAGGAGTAATATATAGTGAGGAGAATCAACCATGAGTACTGACCCTTATCTACCATATGAAGAGTAATATATAGTGAGGAGAGCCTCATCTATTATGTGAGGAGTAATATATAAAGAGGAGAATCAAGCATGAGTACTGGCCCTTATCTACCATATGAAGAGTAATATATAGTGAGGAAAATCAACCATGAGTACTGGCCTTTATCTACCATGTGAAGAGTAATATATAGTGAAGAGAACCTTATCTATCATTTGAGGAGTAATATATAGTGAGGAGAATCAACCATGAGTACTGGCCTTTATCTATCATGAGAGGAGTAATATATAGTGAGGAGAATCAACCATGAGTACTGGCCCTTATCTACCATGTGAAGAGTAATACATAGTGAGGAGAATCAACCATGAGTACTGGCCCTTATCTACCATATGAAGAGTAATATATAGTGAGGAAAATCAACCATGAGTACTGGCCCTTATCTATCATGTTAAGAGTAATATATAGTGAGGAGAATCAACCAAGAGTACTGGCCCTTATCTATCATGTGAGGAGTAATATATACTGAGGAGAATCAACCATGACTACTGGCCCTTATCTACCATGTGAAGAGTAATATATAGTGA
>MJUU01008792.1:20513-41364 GCA_002080025.1 Modiolus philippinarum
TAGTAATATATAGTGAGGAGAATCAACCATGAGTACTTTCCGTTATCGATAATGTGAGGAGTAATATACAATGAGGAGAACCCTGAATACTGGCCTTTATCTACCATGTGAAGAGTAATATATAGTGAAGAGAACCTTATCTATCATTTGAGGAGTAATATATAGTGAGGAGAATCAAGCATGAGTACTGGCCTTTATCTATCATGAGAGGAGTAATATATAGTGAGGAGAATCAACCATGAGTACTGACCCTTATCTACAATGTGAAGAGTGATATATAGTGAGGAGAGCCTCATCTATCATGTGAGGAGTAATATATAAAGAGGAGAATCAAGCATGAGTACTGGCCCTTATCTACCATGTAAAGAGTAATATATAGTGAGGAGAATCAAGCATGAGTACTTGCACTTATCTATCATGTGAAGAGTAATATATAGTGAGGAAAATCAACCATGAGTACTGGCCCTTATCTATCATGTTAAGAGTAATATATAGTGAGGAAAATCAACCATGAGTACTGGCACTTATCTACCATGTGAGGAGTAATATATAGTGAGGAGAACCTTATCTATCATGTGAGGAGTAATATATAATGAGGAGAAACAACAACGCGTACTGGCCCTTATGTATCATGTGAAGAGTAATATATAGTGAGGAGAATTAACCATGAGTACTGGCCTTTATCTACCATGTGAAGAGTAATATATATTGAGGAGAATCAACCATGAGTACTGGGCCTTGTCTATCATGTGAGGAGTAATATATAGTGAAGAGAATCAACCATGAGTATTGGCCCTTATCTATCATGTGAAGAGTAATATATAGTGAGGAGAATCAACCATGACTACTGGCCCTTATCTATCATGTGAAAAGTAATATATAGTGAGGTGAATCAACCATGAGTACTGGCCCTTATCTATCATGTGAGGAGAATCAACCATGACTACTCGTCCTTATCTATCATGTGAAGAGTAATATATAGTAAGGAGAACCTTATCTATCATGTGAGGAGTAATATATAGTGAGGAGAACCTTATCTATCATATGAGGAGTAATATATAGTGAGGAGAAACAACAATGCGTACTGGCCTTTATCTATCGTGTGAAGAGTAATATATAGTGAGGAGAATCAACCATGATTACTGGCCCTTATCTATCATGTGAAGAGTAATATATAGTGAAGAAAATCAACCATGAGTACTGGCCCTTATCTATCATGTGAAGAGCAATATATAATGAGGAGAAACAACAACGCGTACTGGCCCTTATATATCATGTGAAGAGTAATATACAGTGAGGAGAAACAACCATGAGTACTGGCCTTTATCTATCATGTGAAGAGTAATATATAGTGAGGAGAAACAACAATGCGTACTGTCCCTTATCTATCATGTGAAAAGTAATATATAGTGAGGAGAATCAACCATGAGTACTGGCCCTTATCTACCATCTGAAGAGTAACATATAGTGAGGAGAATCAAACATGAGTACTGGCCCTTATCTACCATGTGAAGAGTAAATATAGTGAGGAGAATCAAACATGAGTACTGGCCCTTATCTATCCTGTGAAGAGTAATATATAGTGAGGAGAATCAAACATGAGTACTATACCAATAATTATTTTTGACTTACATATTTGGAGAGACATGACAAATCCATTGCATAGAACTAACAAGCATCTATATGTGCTTGTCGTTTAAGTTTATTTCCGCTTAGAATGCTTGTAAATGGGGTAGTAACAAATTTACCGAACAGAAATGTCAGGAGACATGGTATTTGTGGCACTCTAGTGAACGGTTACAACTCAGCAGCAATTGCTATAGACAGTAAAAAAATATATGATCATTTCAGTATTTTAGACCGAAACTCAATTTTTTTCCAAAATGGACTGATATCTATTAAAGAACTTTTTTAATGATCGCATGAGACAGCAATTTGATACTCGTGACACTCTTAGCTAATAAAAATAGTTTCATAAAGTTAATAAAATACTTTTTGCTGAATTGTTGATAGATTACTATTGAGCAGAATCAATACGAGAGCCATAAAACTATTTATTTGCCTAGAACAAATTAATGAATTTAAAATAACATTTGTGTAAGTACGCTTGTGTCTATATTGGACCAAACGGAGCAAGATAATAATGCTATTCAAATATAAAAATGTCAATCCATGTGGAGTAATTGGTCATTCTTTGTCCAAAACTTGTACTAATTGAATCAATAATTACATGAATAATAAACCCAATAGTTTGCAATGATATGACTGAGTTCCTGATAATGTCCTTGAAATATTATTGGAACTACCATGTTGTCAGTTGATCTTAAGACCTGATATGGAGATAAATAAGGGTTAATCTCCTGCAATGGTCATTGACCTTTATATCATAAATGCAGGTCATCACAATTCCTGTACATGTCTGGTCTATGATACTATTTGGAATATATAAACACCAAATGCTAATGTTTGAATTTTGATAGGGAATTAAGAACTTAAGAAAAACAAATTTAAAACTTTTTCAACACAACTGATTCCAATTCCAATTCAGAAAAAAACATAAAAGTATTTGATTCGGAACTATTTACAAAATGATATAGTAAAACATCATTAGTAAGATGTTCGGCAAACAATGAAATAAAAGTGACAACAAGAAACACCTACAATGGCTAAAAATAATAATCACATGCCACAATCTGCCAGGGAACAAGGGAAAACACAAATTAGACAAAAGAGATAGGAACTCGGGACAGCCGGACTTGGTACCGGCACTTACAAAAGCGAGCGGTAGGGTTAAATCGGTTTATGGGTACCCAAACCTCCCCTTTATCTGTCCCGTTTCCCCATAGTTTGGTAAACATACGAATAAAACCCATTACGGGTAGACTACTAACTCCATGACCACAATCTTGAAAGGGAGAAAATATGACAAACGTAATTTGAGAGTCAAGGGGTGCTCGCCGCTAAACTGCCGGCTAGCTAAAGGAGCCTAGTCTGCTGGTAAAACACTGGCGCACTACGGAAGAAAAATCAAACTCAAAACTTCCCGCAGGATTTGGTCAAGAACCATCATATATTTCAGTATCAGTGAGAGGCCAGTATGTTTTTAAAATTTTCAGGTCACTAGATCTCAAAGCTAATTTAACGGAAGCAAGCAGGGTATCCTCTCGATATCCCCTATTACATAAAGAATGTAAGTAACGTCCCAGCGTTTCTGGACTTTTAATCAGTTTCTGGCATTTTTTTACAACATTACAGTAAAAACGAGGATTAGAAATGCCCTTAGTAATAAGCTGTTTGCAAGTAACGCCACATTTAGATATTAAATATTCATATCTGTTATAAAACTTCTTAAAGGTATTCAACAACTTATGAAATCTGTAACCCTGTTGTAAAAGTTTTGCTGTGATAGTAAGGTTACGTTCATTAAAATCGTCAAGAGTAAAACAAACACGTGCGAATCGTACTATTTGAGAAATGTACACCCCGTATAATGGAGCTTGAGGGATGTCGCCGTCAAGAAAAGGGAAATTAGTTATAGTGAAATAAAAAAAAATCATCCCTTTTATCATATATTTTAGTTTTTATTTTACCAGCGTCAATAATGATAGTCAGATCCAGAAAAGGGCAACATTTGGAATCATTGTTAGTTTTATTTAATTTCAGTTCTTGTGGGTAAAAAATGTCTACATAAGTCTGATACTTATCATTTTATCGTCCCGTGTCTTCCCTTTTAGGTAAGACATGTAATGTTATTAATGTGTCAAGTCAAGCGCTTTATTAAAAGTACAACAGTTAGCCTCCTGGACAAAGTATCTCACATCAACTGATGAATGACTAGTTTTAGGAGGGGGGGCAGGGGGGGGGGTTCCATAACAGCCTAACAGAAAATTGATTTTTCCAATAACAGATAATAGATAATACAAATAAGTCATAAGCTAACAGTGTCTATCAAGTCAATAACAGCTAACATATAAATGTAAAACTTGGATAACAGTAATCTTATTCAATAAAACTTTCTTGTGGAGAAGATATACATTCATAGACCATCATTGCTCATCATAAACATGCTCATTGACTTCATTATCAAATAAGTGCTTTATATGTTACTCATCATAACTGTACAAGGCGAAAAAATACAATAGCCCTAAATTTTTTTTAAATGTCTTGGAATAGGCTAGTTTTTCAGACGCTTTTACAGTTCTACCCGCTCTAGTAGTAACAGCTCGCATGAAGTCTAATTCTTTTCGGGCGCGAATCCAGGCAATTAGAAAAGGGGGGAATTCTAAATGGAAATGAAAGGAAATATCGCAGAAAATTTTTAGGGGTATTTCTTGATAAAACATCAGGATATTCATTAAAAAATACATGATTGTCCAGAACAAAGGGGGGCTCCAACCGCTGAACCCCCCCCCCCCTGGATCCGCAAATGTGCTAAGAATGAAATGCGCAGTTGAATATGTATCACATTGTCTTACTGCTTTTTGTTTTATCAACATTTTTTTTCAGTTGTCAAGGATCGAAGATTCGAACAACTTTCAAAAATTAGTATGACTTTTGTGTGAATTTTCATTGCTCAAATATTCTCTTCTCATCATGTAACTATTGGTGTTCAATTTCACTTCTTGTATGAGTGTTTTTCAATTTCAACTCTTGTCGTAGAGATGAAGTATTATTCATTCGACTAATTTGCCATATATAGTCTATTCCGATNTTTTTTTTCAGCGTAATCATATAGCTACTGTCTACAACTGTATAACTTCTTCGTCCACATTTTGCTTAATTAAGCTAATCCTTACTTGGAATTCGAGCTAAAAAGTCCCAAAACACCGTTAAATTATATGATATTAAAAAGGGCAACAAGTATATAAAATTCTAAGAAAAACGTGTCAAGTCTTGAGGTTATTAATGTATGTCGTATGTTGTGATGGGAGTGTTTCTTATTTGAAATCCCCCGCACCTGAATCGGTTTTCAGGGGCTCCGGCTACACAGCTGCCGGGCGCGTCCCCAGTTGGTGGATAGGGGAATGCTATGTCTATGCGGGGTAGTCAGGTCATAATACAGAAAGCCTGACCGCGAACCATTGTAGCCAAACACCTGTTTGAGAAACGCAACGCTCACCATGCAGTATAAAGACCCCTTGTATATTGTCTAAAGAGAGCAGATTCGCTAGCACTCGTATAGAAGGCTAATTCTCCTGCTCCTACCCATTTGTCCCTTTTTCCAGTGGCAATCAAAACTCGTTGACCCTTCCATTCTTTCTTCTCTGACTTATATCTTTTTTAATCGATTAACTTGTTCTTGTTCTGATGTAGCTGAAATATTGCTCACTGGACGTTAAACTCTAAGTAAATAATCAATCAATTTATTTCAAATTGAACTATAAAGAAAAAGCTAGTCAAAATTCACCACAGCAAATAGAAAGTTGAATTACAAAATCGACTTAATAGTCAGAATGTAGACTAACAACTTATACAGTTGTAGGCAACCGCTAAATAATTATGCAGCAGGCGGTGGGATTAGAAAAGGGAGGTGACAGGAAAATTCGCCAAAATTTTGGCGGAATTTCTTTGTAATAACACCAAACTGAACTGTTCAATAACAGCTAACAGTGAACTGAATATTCATCATAACAACTAACACAGAACTACCCAATAACAGCTAATACAATATATATTTTGCAATAACAGCTAACAGAGAATCAATTTTACCTAATAACACAATAACAGTTAATACCCTTGCCCCCCTTTTTAACCATAAAGCATCAAAGTTTTTAATTTTTGATTAAGGAGTCCATGCTGTATCAGTAAAGTTTATCAAAATACTTGAATATTTATATAGCAAGTTTACGTGCATTGTGTCTATTTTCCTTGTAGTATCTAAAAAGAAAAGTTGGGTTTTTAGGAAAAATTATAGGCAGAACAAAATAAATATAACTTAAAACGATGAATTAAGGACCCTGATGTTGTTTATATCAAGGAATTCTTCAAACCTCTTTAAATTGATTAAGCATTGTAGACTAAATAAAATGGAAAATAGAAATGTATATGTCCGTGTGCTTTAAACGTAGAAGACATTAACATTTGGCGGGAAATGGGTTTCTCTGGATTTTCCCTTACTTTAGACACAGAAGGAAAACTGGTGAGTGTCGCAAACATTGAGGATTATTTTACTTCTAAACAACCATACAGTAAATACATATTGACTTGTATGGAATTTGCGAATAGAAAACATAATGGATACAAATGTTTTGAAACAGAAAACAGTTGTAAAAATTTACAATAAACGGGTTCAAGATAATTCTTAATAAATAAAACAAGATTCTAAAGTATCACTTTTTATGTAAAAGACATGGTTAGCAGCATTACAGGTGAAAAAAAAATTATCAATTAGTCATACGCTTTTTTCTTAGATTCAGTGTTCTTGTTTGGTTTCAATGGCAACTGAAATTTGGGCAGGGGTTCCCCTTATAATCCAGGTAATACATATTGCTGAAATCAAAACGGCCAAAGTCCCCTTTCAAAAAGAAAAAAAAATAATAATAAATAATAATAATAATAATAAATGGCAGGGTTCCCCTTACAATCTAGTTTTATACATATTTCTGAAATTGTGATAAAAAAAGTAGCAGAATACTTTTTTCAAAGATTCGGTGTTCTGGTTCGGTTTCCGTGGCAACTGAAAACTCCACCATCCATTACAACCAATTTCAGACCACCATTCAAAAAGGGTTCGACAGGGGTTCCCCTTATAAACTATACAACTCATATTGCTAAAATCAATAATGAATCTTTGACTTACATGGATCTCAAGATATCATGCGGAAAAAAAAGTTGACGCCCAGACATCATTCATCAGTTTATAAGTTCGACTTCGTCGCAACTCTACTAAAAATGTAGTCCTCGTCATTCTTAATATTTTTGCATTTAAATGTTAATCTCTTCTTCAAATCATGTTTAGCTCACCTGGCTATGTCAGGGTGAGCTTTTGCCATCACTTGGCGTCTGTCGTCCGTCCATCTGTCGTAAACTTTTCATTCAAAGATCTTCATCTCTGAAACCACTGGGCCAATTTGAACCAAACTTGGTTACAATAGTTCTTAGATGGTCCCATCCAAAAAAGGTATCCGACAGGTCTGTACCTCAACCAAGATGGCTGCCAGTGGTGAACATAGTTTTAACATTGGACCCTATGGAAAAGACATTCAGATACCTTCTCAGAAACCACCAGTCCAATTATAACCAAACCTAGTGAAAAAGGTCCTAAGATGGTTTCCTTCAAAAAAAGTATCCGGCAGGTTCATAGCTCATCCAACATCGCTGCCGGCGGGGAACATGGTTTTAAAATTGGACCGTATGAAAAAGACATTCAGAGATCTTCCTCTCAGAAACTACCAGTCCAATTATATCCAAACTTAATTACAATGGTCCTTAGATGGTCCCTTCCAAAAAGGTATCCGGCAGGTCTGTACCCCTTCCAAGATGGAAGCCAGCGGGGAACATAGTTTAACATTGGACCCTATGGATTTTAAGGGGAACCCCTATACAAATTTTTATTTTAATTGTGGTCTGATATGGGGTTGTAAAGAATGATGGAGATCTCAGTAGCCATGGAAACCAGACAAGAAAACTGAAGTTTTAGAAAAGAAACTATTCTGCTAAATATTTTATTTTTGATTTCAGCAATATTTTAAAACTAGATTAAAAGTTGAACCCCTGTCCAAATGTTTTTAAAGGGGGACTTTGAATGTTTCAATTTCAGCAATATACATTACCTTGATTATAAGGGTAACCCCTGCCCAATTTTTTTTAACATGGTGTTCTGTTATGGGTTATAATGGATGGTGGATCTTTTGGTTGGGATGGAATCTAAACAAGAAACCTGAAATTCTAGAAGAAAAGGAGTATTCTGCTAAATTTTATATTTAGTTTTCAGAAATATTTAAACACTAGTTAAAAAGGAGAACCCTACCCAAATATTTTTTGAAATTGGCTTGATATGATTTGATTTCGGTGATAATTATTACCTAGATTATGAAGGAAACCCCTGCCAAATTATTTTTGAAAGGTGGTCTGAAATAGATAACACATTCAAAATTAATTTGTTTTAAATAGGTAACACATTTTTTTTAAGTGAATAACACATTTTTGAAATGGATAACACATTCAAACACACATTCAAGCGCATTTTATTTTTGAAAGGTGGGTTGAAATGGATAACACATTCAAAAACATTTAAAGATCCTTTCTGAAACAACTTTTCCCATTAGAACACCATGGTACTTTGATGGTACCTTCCAATAAGGGTATCCGGGAGGAACACACCTTATCCAATATGGCTGCCAGCATTAAGATAGTTTATAGTGCATTCCTGTAAAAGAATTAAGTCTTGGAAACCACTTATCCAAGTGGAACTAAACTTGATTACAAAAGACCACTGGTGGCCCCTTTAAATTTGTGTCCAATCCAAGGTGGCATCCAACAGGGAACACAGTTTAACATTGGACCCTATTGGAAATGCCTTTTATCTATGTCAGCCATGGCCCAAGTGAGCGATACAGGCTCTTGAGAGTACAAGGCAAAATGTACAAAATTACAAAATTTTGACCAATAAAGGGCAATAACTCCTATATCTGTATTAAGATTTTCTTAAAAATTTCCAGTTGGGTAGATCTTGATATGCTGAACATTTTTGAAATGTAAAGTTGACTTCTATCTGTTACAGTTTTTGATATCAAATAAATATATAAAAATTTTGAACATTTTTCGGAAAAAGTTCAATAACTTCAAAATGGGAAAACCATGAGTTCCTAAAGACACAATTTCAAAAATGCGATGAGTGAGCAACCTTAAAGATTGATTGAATATTGTTTAACGTCTACTCAGCAATATTTCAGTTATATCAAGACGAGAACAAGTTTGTTAATAAATTATCACTTTTCGGTATGGAAAGGGCCATGGGACGGGAAATTCTGACTGCCACTGGAAAAGTAGGGTGAAATCGTCAAGGGCGGGGAATTTAGCCTTGAAGCCGATCACCTACGGACCACCCCAAAAAGAGCTTGCTACAAGGGTTCTTTAACGTGCAGGAAGCGTGGCATTTCTTCCAACACGTGGACCTGAGTTTACATCCCATCCGAAAGATGGGTTGTGTATTTATTAATCCCGCACAACCACGGAATGGGTCCTATTTCTTTATCCCGGGACCCTCGGGGTCAGCCTCCGTTTAGGAGGGGTAACACCCCGCAAGCCGGAGATACTAGGTCCTATTTCTATATCCCGGGGTTCCCTCGGGGTCCTCTGTTAGGAAGACTCATACTCCAAGCTCAGAGGATGCTGCGGGCCTATTCATAAGCCGGGACCGCGCACGGCGGCAACCTTAAAGATAAAAATTTTTAAAGAATTAGACACAGAAGGAAAACTGATGACTGTCGCAAATATTCATAATTGAAGATGATTTTACTTCCAAACAACCACATTGACTTGTATGGAATTATGGGAAAAACATGTCTATACAAACTGTTTTATTTACAGGACAGAGATTTTATTTCTTTTTTAAACTATTCTCAGTTTCTGTTTTATATCTAAATAATTGTATATAATGTTTGCATGGAAAGTATCTTTATGTTAAAAATAATAGTGATATATGGGTAATATCGTTAGGAGAAGCTCATTAAAACCTTCTTATTCTATTTCAAAAAGGAAACGAATCAGATGGGCACAATTACAATGTCTTCAACAAACCAATTTCTAAATGCATGGAACACTCACGTATTTGTAATTATTGAGAAAATGCTATCATTTAAAACATAAAAATAAACGCTTGGCTTGACAACTTCATGTAACCAATGTTCATGCGTGGATATATTCTGATTTGTATTACATAGTTTAAGTTTGTCTTGAATTCGTATTTTATCATATTTTCATATTATTAACCATTTGAAAAAGCTTTGAAGTATGCTAGGTGTATTGTACCAATAAATTGGTGTCCAGCAAAATTAAAAAGTAAACATGATTTGAATATATTGAAAAGAAACAGCATGAGTCAAATGTAAAAATGACAAACTAAAAATTAGTACAGATTAAACAACTGGAAATGAAAAAATACGGCTGCAACTGTTTCTTTACGTTTTATGTTCAAATTCAAGACAAAGTCTCCACAAATACATTGCATTACCACGCAATTGAACAACGCCTGTTTCTTTATGTTAAAATAATTGTTGGTACTTTGATACGTTTATAGTAAGAAAATTTCACGTTATTTTCTTGATGAAATTTATGTCTTACAATTCCCGGGATTAAATACAAATAATTATTAAAAATGTAAATGCAGGGATGTGTTTTTTTACTTAATTTTTGAATATTCAATATCATCCCTAGTAAGCGATAATGTTTGGATAAAGTGTTTTTTTTGTAATTTATTTTCCTGTAAAAACTTCATTGAACCTATAAACAAATTCTAGGGGAACTCTTACTTACCTGGACCGTTTTCTGTGAACTGACAGTGAAAGTAGAATAATCCAGCTTAATTCCACATCATCTTGCTAAAATACCTATCATGGACTTAGGAGCATAAAGAAAATAAGAATATAACAGATTAAAATTTTAAATTGTAATTTAAAAAAACGGTAGTAGAATACCGAATTAACAAATAACAAAATACCGAGGTTACTGTGAATTTAGGTTCTAAATACGCGCATTTCGACAACTTATGTGTCATCACTGCAGATCAAGGAGTGCCATTTACAAAAATCGAAGTCAAAAGACATGGCAAAGCTCATTGTTGAAGGCCTCATGGTGACTTCAAGATGAAGAACAACAATAAAAGCGTTGTTCCTTTGCTTGTTTTTTACTATGTATTTGTAGAGACTTTGTCTCATGTGCATTTACTCCATATCTTTTTATTCACCATGGCAAAAACGAGAACACTAAAAACAATGACGCCAGACAGCCACAAAACACAGAAACAAAAACACAACATTCAAAACCAAGGCACTCACAATGTGAACTCCCATGAAACTGAGAGTGACATCAGGTGCTCCAGAAGGGTAAGCATGTGTCCTTTACAATTGCAACATAGCTTGTGGCATGTAACTGTATTTTCTAGCCATTGTAGGTATTTCTTGTTATCCTTTTTATTCAATAATTTGCTTTTAAATAATTCAATGTAGATTACACTTAAGTCATTTTGTACTGTATTTTTTATTTGTATTTGAGTATGCCTACCTAATGTCTCGTAAATGCATTTGAATAACTAAGCTTTTTACTTTTATCATATTTTAGAGAGCAAACAAAGGTCGAGAATTATTGAAATTTCAACCAACTAAACTCTACAAAAATATTAATTATGTACTCACGATATTTGTAGTTAGAACTAGAGTTGTCCTTGATTGAGTAACAGAAGCAGCTATGTCGCATGAAGTATTTCAGCACAATGGATTTTCACAGGTGCAAAATGAAGTTTTTATAATTTCAGTAACAATACCTGAGGTTTAGAAATTAAAGGTAAAAAATCTTTTGCATGCCAGGGAGATATCTTTATTCTTTTTGTGTTACATTATGACTTTTGGTTACTTGTTGGTGGTGTTGATAGTGCATCTTTTAATATTGAAAGCCACTCGGACGTTCTTCAATTACTATAAAACCTTTTTGGTCTTTGTTCGTCTCAATATTATAATTCCAATGTCCGTATTTTGTTATTTCTCGCAACAGAATTATCATAAAAAGAACATTCATTGATGTACTTATTTTATATTATCTGTAATTATGTTGTCCTTGCAATAAAACGGACTGGATGTCATACCAAACACTACTAATATGTCTGACAATAAAATACCAAATATTTCTGTTATTGTAAAATCAAAATCCTCCAAATTGTCAATATATTTTATGTTTATTGTTAATACCCGTCCCTCATATGACGTTCTTAATTCGTTTTACATTCTACGTCAATATAAAAATAAGATAAATCCGTCACTTCTCCCACATTTAGAAGTCAGTTTTTATCTTTATGTTCGTTTATCTCTTCTTTGTAATAGAAATACGTAAATTAGGATTAAATATGGATCGAGATTCCTACTTTATGACCATTTATTGAAAAAATATATGTAAAAATATTCTTAAGATATGGAAATTCGGCTTGTCCTAAATGTTTTTTACGGTCGAATTATCTATTTGCGACAAATTTAAATCTGTTGCCCGATTAACAACACTTTTATGTGCTACAACACCGAATCCGCCATACTGTTGACATGGAATTTAAAAAAAAGTACGAATGTGAAAATTCCCTCTGGCGTCACTGTTGCAATTATCAGAATAGAAAGTTTACGTTCGTCACCATTATTTAACAGACCGTAACAATGTTTCTATTTCACAGATATGAATAGTTATGTTAGGGTAGATCCAAATTTTACTATCGGATTGACAAACACCAACTGTGACAAAACCGGACATTTCATTGGCACTGTTACAGATGCCACGAGTTGGGCATTTCTTGCTACCCTTCCGGAGCACCTGATGATACCTCAGGTGTACACACTGCTAGAGCTTTAGTTTGGTGGTGTTCTTGCTACCCTTCCGGAGCATCTGATGCTACCTCAGGGGTGCACACTGCTAGAGCTTTAGTTTAGTGGTGTTCTTGCTACCCTTCCGGAGCACCTGATGCTACCTCAGGGGTACACACTGCTAGAGCTTTAGTTTAGTGGTGTTCTTGCTAATTTTTGTTTTTGTCATGCTTTCTTAATTCGTGTTGAATATGAATTGTCGTGAATTTGGATTTTTGAATTTTCCTTTCATCATTTTTGCTTCGGTATTCGTTTGCAGATGTATCTGAAATCTTATTTAATTCTTCCTTGAAGGAAACTAATGTGAAACCATATATCCATATTAACTGAATACTTTATAGAGCATGTACATTGCAAAAGTGACGATATTTTTGTTTTAAGTGTCAAGTATTTAGGTTATCTGCACGATAACAGTAGAGCTTACTATCCTGCCCACTGTAGGCTTTGTGGAGTTTCTGTGACGATCTGAAGACCACTAATAGGAAGCAGTCAAATTTGCAAAAAGTACATGAACATTAGCCCTTTTCTGAAGATGAAAATTCCATGACCTTCCTGGGCAATAATTTAGCTCAAATACCACTAAAAATGGTATTCCATTTTTATAAGCAAACAGTTAAAAGTGGAAATCAAATATCATTTGGTTAAGTGAAGGAAAAAAGGATAATTTTTTTCAGCTTAGTCAAAAAGAATATAACGCCTTGATTCAGTGGAAAACATTTCAGTCTAAAGTGTTTCTGATAACACAGCTTACTTCAATACTATAAATTTCAGGTGTGTACTGATTTAAAGTTTATACATTTATTGTTGGGTTGGAGTCAAGCCATTTTATTTGTTTTTGTCCAGATTTATACAGTTATTATCTACAGACTTCACAATTATTTACATAGCACACTACATTTACTCCTACACTAACGATAAATTAAAAAAAATACAAGGCTCAGAAGTATTTCTTCGTGTTAAAATCTATTTTATATCTCACATTATTTGTTTATGATTTTTTCTGTCGATTTTGTTTTGCTCCCAATGTTTTACATGGACGTACAAGACATAAATTGTAAAAATGGGCAAATACGTGATGCATATATACAGGAATTTCGATCATCACCAAAAAATTGTAAAAAAAAAATAAATCTGATGAATCATAAATATTAAAACACAATGAAACAATGGCAGTTGAATACCGAAGGAACAAAGGAGTGAAATTTACAAAAAAATTGAAGTCCAAAGACACGGCCAAAACGAGAACATAGAAAGCAATGACGTTAGACACAGAAAACAATGACGTTAGACAGATACAAAGCACAGAAATAGAAATTACAACATTCAAAACAAAGGCACGCACAGTGTGAACTCCAGTGAAACTGAGAGTGACATCAGGTGCTCCGGAAGGGTAAGCAGGTCCTGCTCTGTTAACAGCACTCGTCACACTGTGAGTGGTTCAATCAAGAAAATGTCAAAGTCGGTAGTCAAATCCGGGAAGACGTGAATCTAGCACGAAAATGTCCACTTTCATTTGGGATACTGACACGCCATAATAATCTTTCAATGATGTTATGAAATATTGATTCCTGTTTTGATCCAACTGAACTTTGCAAATAGAAAATAAATGTTTCAAATATCTTGAAACAGCAAACACTTGTAAAATCATTGGGTTAAAATTTTCATAAATAAAACAAGATTCCAAAGCATTTTACTTTTTTCTTAACAAAAAGCATTGTTAGTAGCATTCTATATGTAAAAATGAATCAATCAGTCACACAGTTTTACAGGGTAGAAAACAAAACAATTATTGTCCTGAATGGATTATAATTTATTTTACATGTTTAAAAGTAATACATTCATTAGAGAGTTGGGCATATTTATCGCCAAGCGGAATATTTTAATATAGTTTACAACACTGCAGAGGAATTGTTTTCAACCGTTAAAATCTACTTGAGTAAGCACATTAGCATTGGTATGGTACCTTTTTTCTGCCTTTTATCAAGTCATCAGAACAACGGCAGTAGAATACCTAAGGAACATATAGAACAAGATTACATAAATGAAAGTCAAGAGACAAGGCTAAAGCAAGAACACCAGAAGACGGTAGAACAAAGACACTACACAACAAAACGCAAAAACTACAAATACAACAATACAAACTAAAGCACTAACAATGTGAACTCTAAAAAAGAGTGACATCAGCTGGTCTCCCGGAAGGGTAAGCATGTCCTGTTCTGTATACAGCACCCGTCAACCTGTCAGTGGGTCAATCTAGGGTAAAGTCAAAATCGGTAATGTCAAATCCAGGAAGACGAGAATTTAGCTGAAAATGTCAGTTTTTATTTGTGAGTAGTGACACCGACATTTCATATCAATCCATGATGTCGTAGTGACGGCCATAGAATTTCTTAAGAGACGTAAGTAACAACGGCTATATCATAGTCCTGACCCAGCAGTTTATGTGACAGTGCATTAGCTCTTTCCACAAAGTCACTGTATGAAATACAAGCACTACAATAACGAATAAATTGTGAAATATACACGCCATATGCTGGGGAGGTAGTTATATTGCTGCTGAGAAATCGAAAGTTTACAATTCGGAAGTCAAAATTATTGCGTTTGTCATATAACCTAAATTTCAGATGCCCAATGTATAACAAAAGGTCGAGGTATGTAGCAGAAGTGGATGTATCGGTTGTGTCGTTAATTTCAAGTTCACTGGGATAGATAAGATGTAAATATTATTGAAATCTTGGGTAATTAAGAGAAAGCACATCGTCTTTATACCCGAAGCTGAAGTTAAAAGTCTAGGACATTTGTTTTTGTATCTCTTCTATTAGCCCTTGTAAAAACTTTGCATCATACGAATAAAGGAAAAGAATAGCTAAATGTGGTGCACAATTCGTTCCTATAGGAATCCCTATTGTTTGTTGAAAAATGCGGTCAGAATGAAAGTCGTCGTTTTGATTGAAAAGAATTAAAAGGTCAGTTTTTAATACTCGACAGAAAAAAACGAAATCAAAACATCCTAAATCATAAAACTTATCAAAGAAATTTATCTGAGAGAAAAATGCAAATCCGTGTATTACAATACACATGCTATGCATTTCTTACAAAGCTTTTGTTCGTTGAATAAAATGCACTATTAGTTATTTTATGCCAGTTGCGTTGTACTAATATCTTCATTGCTGTTTTACAAATCTCTTTCCAAAATTAAAATGAGCAAATTTTTGTTATTGTGGTTTGCAAATTTATCTAAAACACACATAATAACCTTTACTCTGGAATATTTATTTGAAGAAGAAGCAGTCATTTTTGATTATTCAAATATATATACAAATAATAATAAATGAAGGGATATGGAGTAAATGTACATGTGATTAAGTCTCTACAAATACATGGTGAAATAAAACAATGGAACAACAATTTTATTGTTGTTCTTCATCCTGAAGTCACTGCGAGGCCTTCAACAATGAGCTTTGCTCATACCTCACAGTAAGTTCAAAATGGCCCCTACCACCGGTTTTAGCGGAATTCATTGCAAATTATCGAGCAAAGCTACATCCATTCTCTACAGTATCCATGAATGCGGGGTTCTCAACAAACCAAAATGTACTGGCAAAGTGTTCTTACAATCGCTGTTATCCGTTGCTCGACAAAAAGACTAATAGAAAACAATCACAAACACTTAAACAACCACAGAGAACTCATCGAGTCTAGAGCAAGAAAACTTTGCATTATAAAATTATGAGATGAGGGCACAATAAACAGGTGGTCATAATAACATTTTGATTGTACCGAAAGTTTCTGAGCATTTCGATATATACTTTGTCTCTTCAGTGCAGATCAAATCAAAACATTTGGAAATCCATAAACCGAAATACGCTTAAAACCTGATAGAGAACGAATTACCAATATAATCGAAATAGAAAAGCCAAAATCAGCTAAGGACAAGCTACAGTTTTGAACAAAGTTTTCTTAAATTTTGATATTGCAAGTTTTCAAATAAATTTGGTTTTAGGGGCCAGCACGGATGCATTGGCTACAGGGTTGCTGAATACCCTCGGGCCTCCAGTCTATCACATAAGATCTTTTCGGAAGTGCCTTTCTTCTCTTTTCTTCAGAAAATGATAATGGAGGGATGGTAGTAAAGGCTATTTCGTTGGTTTATTTATTTGCACCTCTTGTATACTTATTTTACAACGAATGGTATGTATTGCTGTATTTAGTCAGATACTGCAATTTATTAGTTGTTATATTTAATTATTGAATTTGTAATTGGAGTTGCATGCCATGAATATTACATAAGATCAACAAGTCGTTGACACGCAAAGACTCTAACAAAGTAATTTATGTAGACATGAAATAACCAGAATGACAGACATCAATGTTATTACTCTGACATTTAAGATATTACTCACACATTACTCAGACATATCATATTAAAGAACATCGCATGCAAAGTAACGTAGTACAATTGATGGAATGGAGGTTTTATCATTGTAGTCTGGGAAAGTGTCGGGGAGACAAGGACGTCAACGAAGTGGTAATAAAAACCAAAGTACCGAAATTTAAGTAAATTTGAATTCCGTTGCTGGCCATATGGTTAGCTTTTTTGCTATACAAAATGAGGGTTAAAAAATGTTAAGAGTCGAAATCAAAAGGGCAAAAAGAGAACAGGTGCAAAAACACCGGAGAATTATCAACGGCAATGCCAATGGTTATGACTTCGTACATGTATTTGAAAAGAAACTGTTGGTTAAACCAGTTTTATGGCGCACCAAACCTCTATTTCCATTGCAGTAGTGTTACGTAGGAATTCGAACAGCAATTGTCATTGACAGGTCGTGTGACAGTGAAGTATAGTAAAATGCGGTTGTAACAGATCTGTAAGTTGGCTGACTGGTATACTAACCCAAATACAATCCTATCAAAGTCCATAGTACATGTTACTTCTCTAACCCTCAAACAGGACCAACTTAAAATTCTGAAAAAGATATATATTTATTTATTTGCACACAGACATAACAACGGCAAATCTGTATCAAATACATCATTGACTAAGACAAAACAATAATAACAGTGTTATATACAAGACAACAGAAGAAAAAGAAACCGACAACAAACTGTCAATCATAATGGTTCAACTTGTTACAGGTTTTTCAAGAGAAATGGTGGATTAAACCGAATTTATGTCGCGCCAACCCCCTCCATCTTTTCCATTGCAGTAGTGTCCGGTAGCAACTCAACAGCAATTGTTATTGAAAAGCCGAAGACAGTTACAAGTTGTAAGCAATGTTCATCCCAGTTCTATGTTAAAATGAATCTTGAATCAAAGTTTGGACCGAAAAGTTTTTCCACAGAGAACTAATATCTATTTTTGAACTTTTGAAATGAAAGTATGAGACGACATTTTTTAAAGCCTTGATTTATAAGGCGGTCACGGAGATAACGATACCTAGTGAGAGAGTCTGTATAATTGGTGCCGGTAAATAGTTCTTTAACTGAATAATGCAAAATACTATACTTTAAATGACTTTAAATTTTACGTAGAAAAAAATCTGAAAGGTATTATAATATTTCATTATATCATAAATTTGTTCACACGCACATTCGAATAGTACATGGACGTAAATATCCAATGTACGTCACTGAATAGAAAAAGTAAAACAGCATTTTAAAGGGACCTAATCTGCTCGAAAAATATTTTAGGTGATTCCCGAGATAAGTAATTTTATTGTGGGTGATTACCAAAAATATGTAAATAAACCCGCTTCAGAAATGACAAGGTGAGAATCTCTCAACTATATTAGTGTTCATATAGCATTGCTTACGAAGAAATTGTGCTTATTCTATGGCGAAAGTATTAGCAATTTTCCCTGTGTAAGTTTTAGTTCAAAATTATTTTTACTTTTTGTGTGAAACTTGCACAAGAGTGCAAATTGTAAGCAAAAATTTGAGCTGTCAGTCTTGTTTAAGAAATAAAGGATGAAGCTACGGACACGGGTTCATTGGGAAATTTAGGTGTCCAGAGTAGTTCAGTTTCAACTTTGACAGATTCTCAGGAGTCATTTTCAGATCATACCCTTTCTACAAGTACCTCATTACATTCTGCTCCACAGATTAAACCTTGTTCAGTCAAATTACATGATATTTTGAATTTTCCCGAACACCAAACACAAGGCATAATTGCGCCATGCCGAGTGAAAAACTGCAAAACTTGTAACATTCTTATTACAGACACAAATTTTACCAGTAATTTAACCAACAAAACTTATTACACCAGAAGTTATGATGATCTGAATTGCTCCTCGAGAAATTTAATTTACGGCTTGGAGTGCTCTCTTTGTGGACTGATTTATGTAGGGGAAACAAAAGATAGGTTGAACAAACGTATGTGCGGACACAGATACGAAGTGAAAGATAACAAGTCCCGACTTCAACCAGCCAGATCATTCAATCGTTAATATGAAGATCAGGATTATTGAAAAAATATATCACAAGTCAAACGACGCTACCCTAAGTACACCTTACCGTCTACAAAGAGAGGAGTACTGGCTCAAAGAGCTGGGAACAGCAATTCCCTATGGTTGCAATGATAATATTAAAAGTGTAGGTAATCTTTCAAGCCCAGGATGCAGTTCTGTGAATGTGATGAATATCCTTAATGGAAGCCAGCGAAGACCACGTAGTCATGGACATAGGCATTATACCGCCCCACATCTACATGACATTTCAATTAATGGTCTCCTTCCATTTATGAAAATGCCACTAGGTATTCATCACATTCGTACAAAATTGTATTCCTTGCCACTTTCGAAACTTCATTCGTTTTACAAAGTATGTTTAGATTCAACTGTGACTGACTGGCATTCTCTTGAATATAAATTAACAGCTATCGTTATGGACATCGCCAATCACAGACTGTTCAAACCTGTTACAACTTCTGCAAATAAACCTGAAAACCGATCATTTCTTAAACTTCAGTTTGCTAACAAAGGCCTAGATGCCATTAATCTCTCCAACATTCTGCACAACAAAACAGTGAAATCTAACATTCCTCCTTACTTCAAAGACCAATCTGTTCCACTTATCTCTTATTCCTACACTAAATCTATTGCAACCACTATTTTCAATCACAAACGGGTATTGCGTGATTTCCAGATTGACGACTTTAAAGCCGAACCGCCTGATTGCACCTGCTCCTCTTCCCCATTCAACTATAGTCCTGCTGGACACGTGATAACGGCTGACCTAGATATCGTTGGAAACCAAAAATTACGAGATATTTTTTCAAAAGGTCCAAAATTCCGTGAACCCCAGCACATCAACTGGAAGTATAACTTCAAAATTATGATGGATGCAGTTGAAGACTATGCCAGAATGTGGGCGAAGAAAGAAAAAGAAGATGTGGAGACATTGTCAGACTGGATCAGGTCGATTAAGTCATTAATCATGAATCGTATCCGGCGCTTGAAAACATCTATGAAAACTAGAACGCCCAGCATATTTGATGACCCTCTTGTTGCTAAAACATTGACAAACCTCCAGGAAAAATACGTCATAGTACCTGCAGACAAAGCTTCTAACAATATTGTGTTTGTATGCAAGAAACACTATTTAGACTGTCTTGTTAAGGAGATGGATATTGACACTTCATCGGGCAATCCTACTTATTCCCCAACTACATTATCAAGGGACGAGATAATCACAAATTACACTTCTGTGTTAGCATCATTCGGTATCAAAGTTGATGAGAATAACAGTTATCTCCCTTATATTTACTGGGTGCCTCACAAGAATCCCTACAAACAGAGATTAATTGCAGGATCTGCCAGATGCACCACTAAGCCCCTATCCAAACTCCTTACCACTTTACTGACTGCAGTTAGAGATGGTCTAAAAAGCTACTGCGAAAAAGCCTTTTCCACGAGCGGCGTAAATCAGATGTGGTTTATTCTTAAAAATTCCAAAGATCTCCTTGAACAGCTCTCCTCAAACAGTCTCGCATACTGCAATAGCATTCAAACTTTTGATTTTTCTACCCTTTATACAACTCTTCCCCATAATAAACTTAAAACAGTAATTTCCGATCTGATACATCAATGTTTCTGTACAAAAACCGGAGAACGCAGGTATTCCTATCTGGTAATAGGAAAAGATAAAACATATTTTGTAAAGAACCACACTGAGTCAAACAAGAAATACAGTGAAAATGACGTGATTAAGATGCTTGAATTTTTGATCGACAACATTTTTGTTGAATGTGGAGGCCGTGTTTTTCAACAGACAATAGGGATTCCTATGGG
>MJUU01008794.1:3032-13876 GCA_002080025.1 Modiolus philippinarum
CCATGTCTTTGGACTTCGATTTTTGTAAATTTCACTCCTTTGTTCCTTCGGTATTGTACTGCCATTGTTTGACAACGCATAACACAAGGAGTCACAGCTACATCACATGAAAATATTCAAGCTGTAATATCCTTTACCGGGTGGATCATTAGTCGTGCTTCAGAAAGAATGGTTCCAGTTGGGCTTAAGGAGAGTGTAGTTCCAGTGAATTTTTATGTTGATTTTTTTGCGTTTATTCAGCATGATTTTTTTTCATAAAAAGGGGGTCCATAAGCAAGACCCTCCCCTCTTGTTCTACCAATGCCATCTTCCTATTGTCCCTGATAAATACTGACAAAGGGAAGGCCTACACAACGTGACCTACAGTCACAGTTTTTCAGCGAGTGAATTCAGCTTCGCTTCCACATAGGTTATACCTATCCTCATATTATTTAAATATATTGCGATCCCCGCGTCAGATAAATGTGTGCCGTCGAACCTGTAAAGATTTTTTTCTTTAGCTCGGATGTTTGGATGGCGAATCACATAGTGTCCGTCTTTAAGTACGAAATTGCTTACAGCCGAGTTAACTCGTTTTCTTGCTTTTTCTATGGCTACTCCATTATTAGCTTCGTGCCAGTACCTCCTCATTAAAATCTCACTCCACACGATATGTGTGTTAGGTAGAAGCAATTCTAATCTTAATGTATCTCTTTTAATATCCTCAATCAGACTATTGGTTTTGATTTTACCTAGGTCATTTGAACCCAACTGAACGATGACAAAAGCCGGGGGAGGAGATCTACTTATTTTTTCTTGAATACTACCAGTAAGTTCATCCCATAACATACCCCTTTTTCCAAACCACCGGATGTTGGCCCCTCTGCTTTGAAGACCCAGTTGAAGACCCCCTATTCTACCATGAGCACTTCTGTGCGCCCAGTACACAATTGATGATCCGAAGAACCATACAGACTTCAAACCAAGGTTAAGGGCATTTCTATCTGCATTGTGTCCACTGGTGCTAGGGCCTGGCTGTTGATTTGTTGGAGATTGGCTAATCTGACGCTCTGGGAGGTTGCTGTCATGTTGTCTTTCTGGCTGCCTTAAATCTTCTGCAGCTATAGGACTATGTCCTGATGCTGACCCTCTCGTGTCCGGCTGTTGAAGTACCAGGCCAGATGAAGATGTGCTGATCGGCGTAGATGAGTGCCGTTCGACTTGCGCTGTTATATTGATCACAGGGCCGTGTGCCATTGACAACTGTGGTTGATAATTTATGGAATTAGCCGGCCTTTGAGATGAAGTTCCCGCACATGAATTTTGGTTCGAAGGTGGTACCGACACATCTGCATGATCTTGGATGTTTTGTGGTCCAGATGATGCCTTTTTCTGCTTTTTTGCTGGACGGGCGTCTCCCCCGCTTTTCTTTGTTGGTTTTCGTTGTCTTTTTGGAGGTTTCATCTTGAAACAGCCCAGGATGGATAGGATTTTCTTCGATTTGTATGTCGTTGAAAAATATTGTGTTTTGTCTTATCGACGAGCGTGTAAAACGGTGACGTCACAAAAACGGCATGGAAATATGAAAACAACACCGGATTGAGAACGAAAATCCGGAATTAACGGATAATTTTCGGCTTTTCACTTTTGTTAAATTGGTTTATCCTATAAAGGGATAAACCTTATTATATATGGGTGTGATATCGATGTGGTGTCTAAGCTATAAGTAGAGTAAAATGTTTGATATAAATTACAGACAAAATGCATAATACTTAGTTCTCCCCATAACTAACAACACCGGCTCCTCATTTCTCGTAAAATCTACAAATCTATGATCAGTATGAATGTGACACTTCAGCCATTAAATAAACCCAAATGTCCATATATGATATGCCTTCGGCCTTGTCGGCAACCACTTAAAAAATATGCAAGCAAATTGGAAATTTTCGAATTTTTAGTTTTTAATGTTTCCGTCATTTTGCAATATCTTGGATAACATAAAGATAATGATTATTTTAAGCTTTTGTAAAATTTTAAGCTTTTGTAAATTTATTTAATTTAATTCAATTCATTTGAATTAAAGAACTCAACTCGAAAATGGTCCAAAATACAACATTTTGATTTAAGAAAAACAAAACAATAATTACATTTTAAATTAACTTGGTATGTTTTTATTTCCTCATAACAAATATTGCTCGTTATCTTTTGGTTTTGGTTGTTATCAGTGGACATAAAAATGACAATGAGAATACTTACTAACTTATTTCTGTGTCAACGGTACGCCTCCATGTTATTTCTGGTCTCCCCCTGGCGTCCAGAAAATAGCACTTTTTGCCAGATCCTGCTGAGCTTTCCTCGGTACATTTCCTACCCATCTCCACCTTCTTCTTCTGATGACGGTGCTCATGTCTTCTTGTTGACATCTTTGGCCAAAAATATACAAAGGATCCTCCTCAGATTCTTGAGGTGCCAAGCTTCTGTTGATCTGCATCGGTCATTCTCAAACACTCAAAGCCATATAGCAGTATTGGTACTATGCAGCTGTTGCATAGCTTGAGTTTTATACGACTGGTGTATTGGCCCGATTCCCAGACATTTAGTAGATTGTTGAAAGCAACTCTAACTTTTGACAGTTGCTGTTTAATGTCAGTTTCAGCCCGGCCACCATCTACTCGAACTGTGCTTCCAAGATATGTAAATCGGTCCGTCTATGGTAGATCCTGTCCATCTAGTGCTACTGATGGTGACTGATCATTGTTTAGGATCATGCCTAACATTTTGACTGGCAAAAGATTTTAATCTGGATGTATTTTCCTGAATATGCAGGTGCGTGTGTGAAAGTAAGGCGAGATCATCTGCGAAATCAAGATCTTCTAGTGCTGTAAACGGGGTCCATCTGATGCCTCTTGTTTTGTCTGATGTTGTTTGACGTAGAACCCAGTCAATTACTGTAATGAACAGCTTTGATGACATAACGCATCCTTGCCTTACACCTGTCTTCACCGGAAAAGATGTTTCAGAATCTCCAACGGTACATTCAAAGTTGTTGTAGAATGGTTTCATGACATTTACCACTTGTTGTGGTATTCCGTAAGATCTCTGTATTCTCCATCAGCTGGCTCTATGGAAGCCATCAAAGTTTTTTTTTTAAAGTCGATAAAGTTGGTACGGTACTTGCCTTTGCCATTCTGTGCACTGTTCTATGATGTTTCGTAGTGTAACAATATGGTCAGTACAACCCTTACCCTTTAGGAATCCTGCTTGTTCTTTTCTATGATGTGAGTCGATTGCCTCTGAGATTCCTTTGATTAGAATTTTGCCGTAATTTACTAGTATATAGGCATCTATTTTGTTGAAAAAAAACTCTTATCGTATGTTAATAAATGCATATAAAGTAACAGTTTGCATTTTATGAAGTAATTTTGCTATATTCTAAACTTATACGCTACACTTAAAAACATTAGTTTTAGGTTTTCAGAGACTTAAGGAGGTTCGCTCCTCATGTTATGGTATTTCTTTCAGATTTTCGGAATTCTTTGGTTTTATCCATTTAAAAGTATCATAATATTTTGCCCACGTATCCCCTTATTTTTTTCCCCATAATTTAATTTTATACCTATTTATGAGCATTCTCTAAAAAATTCATCAAATTCTATTAAATCTATGGTCAAACCTTTCTCATGTTAATCCAGGGACTATATATTACATTACGTATGTAATGTATAGTCCCTGGTTAATCCTAAGAAAAATCCCGGATGGGTTCGGTGTCTTGCGAAATTTTCAATGAGATCATCAACAGCTATCAATTTTTTCACTTAAATTATTTTTATTTTAATTTTCTTACCAAAATCACATTTATTTAAAATGTTCAAATGGAGTAGCGAACGCCCTTAAATTTCAAATGATCGACAGGCGGTGATTATCGACATGTTTCCCACTGGGGCCTCTTCAATATGCAAAAACTTACTTCGGTTACTTGCGGACGTTTACATATTGAAATATGACTACTCGGATGGTCTCTCGACTTTCTGTTATATCAGGGTAAATAACAAGGTCGGAGATTATCGATTAAAATATTCGATGTCTTGTCTTCGGGTGAAAAACATGGTGTCTTACGCGATCGGATAAGATATCACATGTCTCTGTACAAGTGGGAAAACTATAAACTCAACATTGGAGTTCTGTTATGGTGATAAAAGCAACATTTCGGAGGAGGTTTTCAGAGGTCTGAAACAAATATAATAATCGTCTACTGTCCTACCATATATGGGCATGTTGAAAACTGCCTCTCGAAAACATCATTGGAGGCAGTTATCGACGCATTTATGTATTTTTGTATTGAAATGATAGCTGTAACATTAGAAAAATTAAAGCTTCATATTCAACCATTATTTCAGATATTTTTTATAGCTTTCATATTTGAATAATTTTACTGTTTTCAGATATTTTTATTGTAATGCAGACAGATTGTTGTGTATTTAGAGGTGCGCTGGAAATATTGGGGGACATTTTTCGGGATGCCGGGATTCGTAGTTTTTCAGCTCGGGGATTCTGGATTGCTTTATTTTAAGCCAGGGATTTCAGGAAATAAATGCACCGGGAATCCGGATTTCATCAGTTTTTAAGTTCCTTTGGGGTTCGGTATTTAGTAAAGTCGGTCGGCATTCCGGGATTAGACAACCCGGTCCCTCATTGTTATCAAGCTACAAGTTTGCACGTTGTAGATTGCTGAAAAGAAATTATTTCAATAAAAAGTTGATACTCTGTTTGGTTTGATCTTTGTATTGTTTCTTTCTTTTTTTTGATTGTTTGTCGATTTGTATGTATTTGTTGTGTTATTTTCACTCATTTTTCTTGTATTATTGACGACAAATTTATTTTAAGAACCTATATATATTGTCAATTAAGTATTGTTTTACTTTGCAACTTCTTTCTTGAAAAAAGTGGCAAAGCCTGCAATGACCGATTTGTCTGTAATAAGACATGCAGTTTTTTAAATTGATTTTTTAATTGTGACCGCTTTGCTGTGATAAGACATGTATTAAGTATTTTTTTTATCTTTTAGAAATTTGCCGCATGTTACTTTGCATGAAGCATAAATGTTAAAACAGCATTGACTGACTTAAGTTCTGAAGTTAACGTTTTTAGCTCACTTGGCTATGCCAGGGTGAACTTTTGCTATCACTTGGCTTCCGTTGTCCGCCGGTCCGTCGTTCGTCCGTCGCAAACTTTTCATTCAAAAAATCTTTTCTGAAACCACTGGACCATTTGAAATCAAGCTTGATCAGAATAGGCCTTGGGTGGTCTCCTTTAAAATTGTATCCGACAGGTCCTCACCTCATCCAAGGTGGACGCTAGCGGGGAACATAGTTTTGACATTGGACCGTATGGAAAACACATTCAAAGAACTTTTTCACAGAAACCACCAGTTCAGTTATAACCAAACTTGGTCACAATGGACCTTAGAATGTCACTTCCAAAAAAGTTATCCAGCAGTCTGTGCTACATCCAATTAAGATGGCCTCCAGCTGGGAACAGAGTTTTAACATTGGACCCTTTCGAAAATATATTTATAGATCTTCTTCTCAGAAACCAATTTGAACCAAACAAGTTTGGATACCCATAAAACGGTGTAACCCTACCGCTGGCTTTTGCTAGTGCCGGTATCAAGTCCGGCTGTCCCGAGTTCCTATCGTTGTCTACGTTTGTCTTTTGTCTTATACGTGTTTCCTCTTTCCTGTGTAGTTTCCCTGCAAATTTTGGCATGTAACTATAATTTTCAGCCATTGAAGCTGTTCCATTCTTGTACATAGTCGCAATGGTCCTTTGGTGGTCCTATCCAAAAAAGGTATCTTTCAGGTCCGTATCTTATCGAAGATGGCTGCCAGCAGGGAACACTCTATGGTTAAATGTAATAAAATTCAAGTGGCACATCATGACATAATTTCTTTTCGTATGTGAAATTCGTAATCTTGATTCAGTCGTAGGCACAACCCTATTTAGACTTTCATAGTAGCCAGGAAAAGATTTATTTTCGGACGGGTGTAGAAAATAAACTAAGATCACATGTTTGGTATGATTAAAATACAAAAATAGCTACAAAAGTTTTATTGTTTACAACAATAAAACTTTTTATTGCTACAACTCGTACTATACATGATATAGTTCTTATTATGTGCATCAACAGACTTTTTGTGGTGTCTTTTAATTTAAAAATAAGATATAATGAAAAGTTATCATTTTGAAAGGAAAGATAATAAACCTAAGGGAGGTAATAAACTTACAGAATGAAGAAGTTAGAATAAAATTTCTTAAAAATATTTATTATCTTGGAAAATTTCCGTTAACTCTCAAGGTCGTAATTATTTTTGACTTCATGGTGACTTCAATATGAAGAACAATAAAAGCGTTGTTCCATTGCTTTGTTTCACCATGCATTTGTAGAGACTTTGTCTCATTTGCATTTACTCCATATACCTCCATTGTTAATTATTTAATTTGTATAAAGCTATTTTTTGCAAGAGACCTTTGAATGATTTGATATTCAGCAATTTCATTACCTATATTACATGGAGAACCTCTGCCAAAATTTTCAATGAATTGTGGTCTGATATGGGTTGTCATGGTTGGTGGAGGTCTTGGTTGACATGGATCCCAAAACCATAGAAAATAAGTATTCTATAACTTTTTTTAATGATTTTGGCAATATGTATAAACTAGATTTTAAAGGGAACCCTTGTCAATTTTTTTTTTTGAAAGGGGGGCTCGGAATGTTTTAATTTCAGCAATATGTATTACTTACCTTAATAAGGGGACCTCTGTCCATTTTTTTTTAATTGTGGTCTGATATTGGTTGTAATGGATGGCAGAGTTTTTGGTTGCCATAGAAACCAAACAACAATCTTTGAATTCCAGAAAAAAAAAGTATTCCGCTAGATTTTGTTTTGTTTCAGAAATATGCATAAACTTGTTAATAGAGAGAACCCGTGCCCAAATATTTTTTTGAAAGGGGCCTTGTATTTTTTTTATTTCAGCAGTATTTATTACCTAGATTATGAGGGGAACCTGCCTTAATTATATTGAAAGGTGGTCTGAAATGGGTGAAAATCAATAACACATTCAAACACGTTCAAAGATCTTCTCAGAAACAGCCTTAGGTGATTTGCCAATTACCGACTTTGGTTCCGTTCTTTAAAATTTTTACTCAATCAACGTCACGTGACACCGGACAGGTTGTCACATTTACCGAAGAAACCCTTATAAATCAACATTCTGGCTCATGAGATCTATTGGGATATTAAAAAAACAAACAGGCACATTAAAGGATATATTATTTTGATATATCTCACCAAAGATGAAGCTTGGAATCCATGCAGGTCAAGAGAAAATAATTTTTACATTTTGGTTAGTTTACGTTGGAAACTACCCGTNTTTTATTTCAGCAGTATTTATTACCTAGATTATGAGGGGAACCTGCCTTAATTATATTGAAAGGTGGTCTGAAATGGGTGAAAATCAATAACACATTCAAACACGTTCAAAGATCTTCTCAGAAACAGCCTGTCCAATTAGAACCGAATCCACTCACAATTGACACTGATGTCTGCAAGCATCTTTATAATCCATGGTGGCCTCAAACAGGAAAAACATTTTAACATTAAACCCTAATGGAAATGCCATTCATCTGTGTCAGTCATGGTCCAGGTTAGCGTTTCAGGCTCTTAAAAACGTCTTGTCTATTTTTTTGTATTTTTTATATTTTCTGTACGTAATTTTTTACATAGAACGTGTAATTGTGATGGCCCTCTGTTAATATGGGTAGTATTATATTGTTTCAGTTTTTGTGATTTTTTTTTTTTTTTTTTTTTTTTTTTTTTTTTTTTTTTGCATTCCAGATTCATTGACAGGTACACTAAAATATGATGTATTTTATTGAAAACTTTATGGTTGTTGTTTGCGTCCGTTGTCCATCACTTTTCACATTTTCATCTTTTCCTCTGAAACAACAGTAACAAGTTCAACCAAACTTTACAGGAATGATGTATAGAATATTCTTTACAAAGATTGCTCAGTTCTGTTCCGACCCAACAAAAATAAAACCTGGCCACTAGTGCAGAATTTAGTTTGTCATGAGACTCTTTAAGAAAATCAGCATGTTCATCATCTGCTCTACCTGAAACCATTAAAACAAATTTTACTAAACTGTAGGGAAGGTCCTTCACAAAGATTGGTCGTTTTGGTCGGATGCGACAAAAAATATAGCTGCAAGTTTAAAGATTGACCCTATGGGAAAATCACATTTTTTGTTAATCTCTGAAACCAAACTTTACAGGAATAATGTATGGAAGTTCTCTGACATGAATTGCTAATTTTGTTCCAATCCAACAAACACATACATTAACATTGGACCCTTTCAGAAAATCACCAAATTGCCTGGATGAATAATCTCTTCTGATGTCGGCACCAGGGGTCCAAACTCGGCTTGAAGACTTCTCAAAAGTTCCTCCGGCTAAGCTGACTTTTTAGACTGTTTTCATTTTCCCGTTAGCCGTTTTTTTAAAGTTTTCATTTTTATGTGTCAATTACTTTTTGGTTTAAGCATATCACCTCTTTCAAGCATGTAGTTGATACATGTATATTTCTGATAAAATTATTCTCATGATTCTTAAAATTGTGTACGTTTGCTTTTTTCTCTTTTGCATTTCTTTTGTAGATAGTGGTATGTAAATGTATTTTTCAGCCATTTTAGGTGTTTCCTGTTATCCTTTAAGTTAAATTCATAAATCCACAAATCGAACATATGGAACAAATGGAACATATTTGCAGTAGGTTGTTTTCTTATTTTCTTTATTGGTTTTCAGAACAAAATCCCCTTGCTATGGTCGCTAGGCTTATATCGCTAGCTTAAGTCCTGTGCTGATTTGGCTCTATTGGGTTATCTTTTACACACCGCGGAAGAGTCGACTAAAAACGCGGTTGATGTCCAGTTTCGGATATACAGGTAAGGCATTGAAATTACGGTAACTCTTTCTTGAGTATAATAAACAAAATTATTGTAGGTTCCTGTGTTACTTGTCAGAGACGGGCAAAAAGGACTTTCGTTCGCATTTCGTTGATTTTTAATGGTCTTTTCTACATCGTTTTGTTTTGGTCTTTTAAGTTTTTTTTATTTGATATGCACCGAAGCGCTAACAGTTTGCCAAAATAGCCATGTGCAGAAACTTTAATTTACAGTAAATTCGTCCTTAGTTACTCAGAACAAGGACGTATCAACGTGCATGTAGTGCTTCATCAGAATTTAAAGTTGGATCTGCAATCAAAAATGCATGTCTTTAGAACACTTTGACTGCATTTTGTATAACTTTAATATACACATATGATACATGGTCATTTTAGCGACCAGACGTCGTCAAAGAATGTTAAAACCTACAGAAATTAAAACTGACGATGTAAATACTTCATTTAATGACCGAAAATGAAAAAAAAAAGATAAAAATAACGGGGATATGTTTTCTAAGGCATCAAGCATAGGGTGCTAAACGTAATACAAGGACAACAATTTGTATTCCTGTATTAACGTTACCTACCATGATAATCCGTAATTTTGGACGTACGCTAAAAAGTGCACGAGAGCTCCATGTTCCTTACATTTTGTTGTTTCAAACATTTTATTTGATTTTTGTTCTGATTTTACATTACCGAGCACTTCCGAATGATGACCACGCTTCTAATTTAGATGACATATACATGTTATTCCTTTGACCTCATATTATGACATGCATAAAGCGAACTGTCGATAACTGCCTCCACCTGTCGATAAATGCCTCCGAGAAAGACATTTGAAATTCCATAATTTACTCGCAATTTTAGAGAGTCCAGCCCGGATGTGGCAAAATGATAAAGAAGACGACCTCGTTGAGTATTTCCCGGTATAAGATTTATCCAGGCCATGATCTGCATTTGAAAAATAATACATTCACTCTTAAACTGTCGATAACTGCCGACTTTGCTCTAATTGTTTTATAATATAATTAAAAAGAAAATATTTCTTACAAAATCTGTTAAAATAAAATTCATCAATCTTCACGACAGTTGAAAATTCTTGGAAAAAAATTCAAAAGAATCGACTTTAAATTTGTGTAAATTTGACAAAAGTTGGCTATAAACCGAAGACTTATTTGCCTTTTTTTGTATTTCGGTAATATTTGATTTCCAATGACACATTCTGACATCCACGTACATAATGTACCGATTCAGAAATTCCGTACTCGCGAAATATGTCTTGAACAATCAGCGACGTCGTGAACAATCACAATTGTGACTGACAGTGTATATGTTTATTGTAGGTGGTAAAGGGTTATTTTCGTGCATTGTGATTTTCATTTTCAACAATTAACCATATCACATGTATAGCGATAGGAACATATTTTCATCATTTATTGTACACTAAAAAGGTCAATATAAAAAGTAATGACTGAACTGTCCAATATCCTTGATGTGAATAGGCCGCCCAGTCAAGAGAAGCAATTTTAAGTTTGAAAACTTTGACAAAAAACAAAACAAATAATTACTTTCTTAAGGATTGGGCAGATCAATATTTTACTGCTGCTCACTGCTTGTTGTATGTTTATCTTCGTTATTCTCAACATTTCTATGGTAAATCACCCATCTGTAGCGCTAATAGATTTAATATGATGTTGTTTATTTTTGTCTGTGCCGTTTTTTCTTCCTGTCGAATTTCCGAGTGTCGGATGGCCCCGAGAACGTTTGATTGGATGATCTGTCCAGTACCAACCAATGACAAATCATACTTGTCAACCTCCAAGAGTACTGTGGTGGGTCAAGACCCAACATTGTGCATTCAG
>MJUU01008795.1:0-10205 GCA_002080025.1 Modiolus philippinarum
GACTTTTCTGAAAAATATACGGGAATCGTTGTCATTTTTTATAACCCAGTATTATTTATTAGATAAAAAATTATGAGTGTATTTCAGGTAGGAGGGTGCATAACCGTTGTGGTAAGCAATAATGTTTAACTTTTATAATAAAAATCAGGTAAAAAAATGCTCGCATATGATTTGACCAATCTAAAAAAATAAAAACAAAGGTGTATGGTTTTTACGAAATACTTGATATTCAAGGGGAAATCGTATATTTATATTATCCTTTTAACAATATATTTGTTATAGAGAGAGTAACTGGTGATGAGTTATCAGACTTACTAGAAACATATAGGAATCAAAAGAATAGAACAAGAGATACACGTCAGTGTTATGTATAACCCGTGTCATGCAAGCAACGTAAAAAATGTGAGTGAACTAAGAATCTAGCCCGTTTTACCCGTCTCAACTGTAGTGAATAACGAAACTTACATGTTTGCTTATTTTCGTTAGTCCCGTAGATAGTAGTTAATTATGGGGAAAAGCCGTAGGTTTTCAAAAAACGTTTTTTGAAAACCTACAGCTTTTCCCAATAGTTAACTACTATCATACACTAAGAAAAAAGTGCGAACTTGCTAGTTTTCTCACAAGGGTTTGGACTTGTCAAAATTGAAAGAGCATCAAAGCAAGTTTTCATATATAGTATGCCCCTGAGTCGTATATTGTATTCTCCTTCGTTTGGTGACGGCCTGTACTGTATTAATATAATGTCTCTCATCAATTGGAATAAAATACAAGTACTAGTACATGAATCTTCAAAATACGATTACATTTTATGAAGTAATGCTTTGGGAGGGAGGGTGCCTAGAATTTTATAAAAGCGTTGGGAAAACACAAGAATCTTTATTTTTATAGATCAAAACATTACAATGGTATAGAAAAACACAAATATAAACAATCGATGCAATGTGAAAAAGACACTTATCATGACGGCCTTTAACACTATATAATATCAAAGAGGTCTACATCAGCTGAATGAGAGAAAAAGAGCAAATGCTGTGTTTCTTTAAATACATAATAATTTGGCCTTTGGGTTAAACTCTTTTCAATAACAAAAGTAACGTCGCTTCTATAATTTAAAGAAATTCCTCACAAATGCATAAAAAACTGAAAGTGTGAATATATGAAAATTTCTTTTAGATATATAAATATTTTATTCGGTAAATACTTTATAACTCAATTCATCAAAGAACATTCGTTCAAAAGGCTAAAAGACTAGATAATTGAGAACAGCTGATACAGCCCGAATTTTGAAACGAAAAATGCGTTTAACTATGTTTGAGAGAACCATTTCATCTTCATTGTATTTTACATACTACTAGTATTTGAATTGAAATGTGCCATAATTTTTATCATAAAAATGTTTATGAATGTCTTCTTATTTTCCCAGTCTGATATATGGAAATGATTTACTGAAAATGTAATGTAAATAGAACAATAACTACAGGATATGAAAGGTCAGGTGCCATGGATGGGTCTAGGAACCCATTTTGTCTGGAAAAAAATGCAGAATATAGGCAAAATATTTTGAAAATGGAAAAATCGTCTGGAACCCCTTTTCTAAAAGTGTATTTTAATCCCCTTTTATGAAGGCAAGGGAATTCATTGTTTTCGCGGTGCAAGATTTTTCTGTCTTACACAGGGGTGTAAGACAAACTACACGCATTTATTCCCGTCAATATATTATAATTACGATATACTCGGCTTAGGCTACATGAATCGAAAAGTATATCATTTAATACAATAAAACAGTGACTGATTCGATCAAACCTCTCATTTTTTGCCAACAGCACCTCAAAGTAGTTTCGTGCTTTTGTTTTTTTTTTGTTTTTGCATTCTCCTAGGGTGCTGCTTTTTTTAAATCTTAAGACAAACTTTATTAACTCAAAGGTATACATGTATCGAAGCAGTGCATTTGTGTAAATGCTTTCTAGCAATTCTGAGCATTTAATACTTCAACTATGGTTTCAGGTTTCACAGACAATCCTTACAACCAATGTAACTGAGGGATTTTATAGCGCAGCATGCTATGACCACAACATGCTGACAACAAATAAATATGCATCTAATTAGTACTTGCTTGATTTAATGTGATTGATACAATAATAAACCTTTTACAGCACACACAAATAAACACCGGTAGCTCTTTATTCTTCCGCAAAAAACGCAATTCTATCTCTTTCCACCTTTCGTTCTCCATTGCCTAAGTATCTCCACAAACTACAATCACGCTTTGTTTAACACAATTGAAAAGTCTTTTATAGTATTTGTATATTATTGATTATTGCACAATACCTCATCTTTATTTATTAACTTCTGGTTTTAAATTTATACATTACTGTTCTTATTCTTTTTATNTGACAACAAATAAATATGCATCTAATTAGTACTTGCTTGATTTAATATGATTGATACAATAATAAACCTTTTACAGCACACACAAATAAACACCGGTAGCTCTTTATTCTTCCGCAAAAAACGCAATTCTATCTCTTTCCACCTTTCTTTCTCCATTGCTTAAGTATCTCCACAAACTACAATCACGCTTTGTTTAACACAATTGAAAAGTCTTTTATAGTATTTTTATATTATTGATTATTGCACAATACCTCATCTTTATGTTTTAAATTTATACATTACTGTTCTTATTCTTTTTATCATATCTATATTCATAAATCTGTCCAAGCGATATTGCAATACCAATCCCATCATCCTCTACAAACCTGTTACCAGTACCACCTGTAGTAAATGTTTATAATACTTTTCAACTTCCACAAGGAAACAGAAAAATTAAACCCCGCCCCGTTTTATCAGGACGAAACTGGACGCCATTTTGATTTTCGAGAATCTGAAATTCCTATTGGTCAATAGTCTTCTGCGCATGCGTTCCCCTCACTGCGCAAGCGTATTCCTCACTTCTCCCCAAGAACTAGTTATATAGCTAGGCTATTCCATAGCCTAGCTAATTACATAGAATATATTGCCTTCGAACGACTAAAAGTGAACTAAAACACGTCGTTAATGCGTAAATCTTTGGCACTGAAATAACCCCGGACTCGGACGCGTGATCAATGCTTTATGACGTCGTGAAAAGGGAAGTAACTTACCGATGCCAACAATGGCATTTCGACGGTGATTTGTTTGATTTTTTTTTTGGATGCTGAGGGGGAGAAAAATAATCAAACACCAGTGAGAGGGGCAGACAAAAAATCTCAGACACCCTCGGGTAAGATTTCTAGCGTCTCGGACTCAGCAAGCTTCGACTCCGAGTACTTGAAATCTTATTCTTGGGTGTCTGAGATTTTCCTGTCTGACCCTCGCCCTGGTGTAAGATTCTTATATTCTTGCATCAATACCCTTTTCTTTAGAACACATATTCCCTTTTTAATGTATACACTCTTGAGTAGACCAAAACTTTTCTTTATCTGACTTTTTTTTTTAAACTAAGGAGTATCTCCCTCATGCATAGCTCTGTCCTTAACAGAATTTTGGCTTTTCTACTTAGATCCTTTGGTAATTTGTTCTCTATCAGCTTTAATGTGTTTTTCTGTTAATGGATTTCCAAATGTTTTGGTTTTGATCTGCACTGATGAGATCGATAAGTTGTCGAAATGCGCATATGCAGAAAATAAATTAACAGTAACGTCGGTATTTTGTTTTTTTTGTTATCTTATTCTTTGGGAGATGAATAAAAATTAATACGTAGGAGTCATCAAGATATAATACAATTTATAATTAAAAGACAAGTAAAGTAGCGTACAATGGCGAGTCAAGTAAACAAAACGGCAACTAGTTCGAATGTAAGGAAATCGGATTTGTTGATTTTTCATATGATTTGTAAAATTATATTTCATTGTGAGAGTATAAACCACAAAAAATTATCAAATAACACAATACCGAAGTTATTGACTATTTAGTTTGATATGAAGAAAATCTATTAGACAAAAGAATTGAAAGAATATACTCCATGCTTCAATGGATACCTCGTGACGAAAAAAAATGTCTTTTTTGTATTGAGTGAAGATTTTTGGCCAGCATTTTATTGCTAACTTCATTGTTTGGATTATTATTGTTGGAATATTCTCTTCGATACTTGTACAAAATGTAATAGTGTCTGTTAAGTATCGTTTACGTTTCAAAACTGCTGACCGGTAACGTATTTCGACTTTAAATTTTGTCGTGAATTCTTGGTGTCACATGAGGAGAAAGACCCTATATATCTATAGCTTATATATTTGCCTGAATCTCAGCTGGTTATTCCAATTCGATTTGGGAGAATTTCAATATATTTTGATAGGACAAAAAATGTAAACATACCCAAGTGTTCTTGGGGTTTCAGGGTGCTAAAATCTTATATTCTAATATCCAGATAAATCCCGCGATTTGATTGGTCAGCTTGACAGGGGTAATGAGACCCCGTCGCAGAAAAATCACCATTTTTAAACGCCCTTAAAAAGAAAAATTCTAGAATATAAAAGTTATTCGGGCTTCACAGGGGATACGGGTTCATACTCACTGCCTGTGACCTATATCCCCATCGCCATACGCCCAGGGGACATAAAACACAGACAGGGTATTTGAACCCGTATCCCCTGTGAAGATTCCCGAATAACATATAATATCCTTCTCCAACTGTCAATGTTGGTAGTGCATATCCGTAACATAATTTGTAATATACTTGTTGAACTTAGCGTATCCCTAGTATCGACAATTATCAATAGAAAGCAATTTTTATGTTGCAAGCTTTCCTGTTTCATACAAGAACTTGGAGTTTAACAAGGCTCAAGAGAATAATGACATTGATGGTGGTTTTTGATTAAGTTGGAAAGTCATCATCATTGATAGAGTTACAATCACACGGATATAAATTTGATTGAGTTTGTGATGAACATAATCATACAGTAATTCTTCTGTCTAATTGTTTTTCCTTGTCCTCAGTGTAATTCACAGGGATGTGATGATTTTTTTATATTAATGTTACGATAAATGAAAAGGTCCAGTGGTGTAAATGTACATAACACTAACATCAACATTGTTTGATGTCATCAAGGGATGTTGAAGTTTGTATGATTTTAAGTACATGGTTAAAAGAAAAAAAACCCCAAAAAACTCATTTTCTTCCAGAACTGGCAAAGATTCAGGAAGTGCTATCTCATTTGACATTTACCCCATTTCCTTTCTTTTTCATATCTACCGGTGCACCTGATCTTCCCCATGGTTTTTAATTGTGTCCGTGTTTTGGAATGTGTGTGTGTGTCTTCATTTTTATCCCTGCACTTTTGTAAAGAGAATGCGTGGATATTGTTTTGGTCCCATCAGTCCGTTAGACGAACCTTGTCAGTGGAACTCCTCATACGTTTTTGGATTTATGTGTTTAATTTTGTCATAGAATTGTTGCATATATGCTGCAGATGCGCAATTAACTTTCGGATTTTTGATATTAGTGTTGTTGCAAACAAAAGGCTTCAAGATGTCAATTTTGACACATATGAGCTTGTCAGTGGAACACCTCCTACATTCTTGGATTTATGTATTTAAATTTGTTATAGAATCGAAGCATATAGTCTGCAGATATGCAATAAGCTTTCGGAATTTTGATTCCAGTTCCAACTTTGGTATACTTCCTGAAAATGTCAAAGACTCATATTTTTGGAAGTGTTTGGAAAAAATAAAGTTCTGAATACTTAGAATTCTGAAATGTGATTCCAATTTTGGTAAATATCCTGAAAGTCTCAAAGACCACTTATTTTTTGAAATTCTACCTAGCAACCATACTTTAAGAATTTGTCTCAATTAGGACAAACATTTTCATCAATTGGATTTAAAAAAATATGTGATTCCAATTTTGGTAAATTTCCTGAACGTCTCAAAGACTACTTATTTTTTGGAATTTTACCTAGCAACCATACTTTTCAGCCATTATAGGTGTTTCCTTTTGTCCCTTTTATTTCATTTTAGAATTTGCTTTGTTTTGAACAAATATTTTGATATATTGGATTGCATGTATTTTAATTCCAATTTTGGTTAACTTCCTGAAAGTCTCAAAAACCACTTTTTTTTGGAATTCTACCTAGCAACCATGTTTTAATAATTTGTTTGAATTAGGAGAAACATTTTCACCAATTGGTTTTTCCAAAATATTGGATTCAGATTTTGGTAAACTTAATGAAAGTCTCAAAGACCTCTTATTTTTGGAAATTCTTCCGAGCAACCATATATCCTTGAATTCTGTTTTAGTAAAGATAGTGATTATCCATAATTTGAATTCTAAATTGTTGATGAAAATTACATCCAGGGTCTATAACAACTGTTTTCTGTGTCAACAGGGAGTGTGGGGATGGCCATCATTTCTAATGACACATTTCTAGTTCTCTTACGTGCCGTTCTCATGTTATATATTTTTTTTATTTTACGAAAGGATATGGAGTAAATGAACATGAGACCACAACACATATGTTCACTCCAACTGCAATAATTGTAATGAGCTGTATGGCCATTTCGTAAATTTATTCCTCATCAGCAGCACTAGAACCCAAACAAAGGAAATCCATAATTTCAAAAAATGTTTAAAATGCATAAAACCAAACGAAATCCGAATAACCAGTAAGTATATGTTATCTGGATTTTGACATCTGTATATCGTTAAATATCATCCCGTGAGCCAGAATATGAAGCACAGGGGCGAGTGAGCGCAGCGAACCCCAAGCTTCATATTCTGGCGAGCGGAATGATATTTTACAATATTCCAGCTTTCAAACTTCAGATAACTTGTTTATCGTCTTTTATTTCTTCTTTATTAGGTTTTGTGTCATATTCTCCTAATGTTGCGCGGGAAATGAGGTTTATTCCCTTTTTTACAAAATGAGAAATGTTTTGTAGTAATTTTATGAATGTACAATATTTTTTGTCGGCTAACGTTATTAAATTTAGAAATATTTCGATCGAACCATGTTAGCAAATCGAAATAAAGTCGTTTTTACTTTCCAGAATCTCGCCATTGTTTAGATTTATCTTCCAGTTCCTATGCACTTTTATGACGTCACAATGTAAACAAAATGGTGGCTCTGCTGAAGTTATCAGCGACCTAGTTTCCGTAGTTTTTCGAACGTCTCGTTTGTATTTTTGTGTATTGGTGACGGTATTTTATTGACAAAATTGAAAACAGAAAATTTAATAGATTTTTTTCTCATTAAGGTTTATTTCTTGCGGAACGGATAAAAAAGATATTGCTTGTCAAGCGTTAGGAGAACTCCCGTGATAACTCCAGGTCAATCTCTTGATAAGTTCGGGTCAACCGGATATGGCTTTTGCGGAAGTGCTCTGCAGGCTGAGATAGGCGCAAGGAAAGACGATAATATCAAATATAGCTAAGGACAAAACTACGATGGAGGGAGTTAATCCTTTGGTTTTAGAATTTACATAAATTTAGAGAATAGTTATTGAACAAAGTTTACACATGAGATATTATCTCATGTACAAGTACACCATATCTAAGAAAAATAAAGAGCATACATCTCTACCACGGGGCATTGTTTTACCGACTCCACACTGCAATAAAAGACATGTTATGTCTTGGTTACTTTGTTTTTGGCGATGTTGCCATTTTCTTTGAATTATTCGTTTTAGACTGACAGTTCGGTTCTCACTTACTTTATTGTGTTTTGTTTTGTTTTGGTGAATCAAATTATACATCCCGTCTTTAGATTTACTTTACAATCGTTGTTTTTTCTACACTTCAAACGACGCCATGCGATGAAATTAATACTTCAAACCCATATGACTATAAGGTAATTCCAGCAGGTTGCGATTATATTGCATTGGGGCAACGATTTTATTGTTATTTGTCATCTTGAAAAAACAATGAAAAAATATGGAGTAAATGCACATGAGACAAGGTCTCTACAAAAACATGGTAGATCCAAGCGATGGAACACTTATTTTATTGTTTTTCTTCATCTTGAAGTCACCATGAGACCTTCAACAATGAGCTTTGCTCATACTTCATATAAGTTTAAGATGGCCCCTATCCCCGGTTTGAGCGGAATTTATTGCCAATTGTCGAACAACGCTAAATCCATGTTTTTGAGACCATGAGATTTGGGATCGTCAACAAATATGACTAAAATGGCAAAGTGCTCTTACAATCACTGTCATCCGTTGCCGAACAAAAGCAGCAGTGTCCAAAGCTAGTGAACAATTACAGTTATCTTGATGATATGAAAGAAGTTAAGGTAGTAGACCCGGGTTACAAATTACTTCTTTTGATTGGTATGAATAAAACAAATGATTTAGAATATTTATCATAAATAGAATAAAATATGCATGTTATCATGAAAGTGCACTCTTACTTCAAAATACTTACACTAAAATATCCAGGTTTTGAATGGCATCCTAAAAATATTTAAAATAAATGAAAGTCAGATTTTTAGAAAAGGAGGTGATTCTTTCTGCTTGACGTTCAGAATTAAGGAATATTAATAGAAAAAAAAGAAGAGAAACAGGGACAACGATTCAAAGGGGAGTAATAACAACTCAAAGCCATCATAAGGTCTTCAATGAACGGTGAGGAAACCCCACACCCAACGACAGGTCAGAGTCAACCCTAAATAAAGAGTAATCAAGTTTAGCGAAATAAACACCATCCTAGACTCCTATAGACATAAAGTAAACTTAGTAGAAAACAGACAAGCCACACAAAGGCTTAATAAGTTTCCTGACTTTGGACAGGCGCAAACCTGATGCGGAGGGTTAAACTAGTTTTATTGGGCTCAAACTGTCCCCCTAACCAATGTGATAAATAAAAAAAACAATAGTAAAAACAGTAAAATTCAGTTAGCAACAGGACTGAGTCAATTGTGAAAAATGAAACTGAAAGAACTAAATATACGGACATAAACATGAAATCACAAAAGACTACTAGCAGTTAATTGACATAACAGCTCCAGACCCATTACCAACTGACAATTTAGACTTTTTTATATGTAGTTTTCCTAAGATTGTGAAAAAACAGTACGGTGAATTTTTATAAAATTTTGATATTAATCATATGTATGGATAACCTTTTATTTCCCAGTTTTTGATGAAAATTAAATGTAAGAATTTTCATTTAGAAGAAATTGAATGAAGCTGTGTTTGCAGCAATGTTTTAACAACGTATTGTCTTTTTTTACTGCAAATCAACACGTAATAGAAAAAAAGAATGCATGCTTATGATCATTATTTAGGTCTACACGTTTGTATGAAAATGTTTTGCATTTTTTTTGTCTTTTTCTGCCAATTCTTATACATCCACAGTACAGTAGTATACGCTTCATGGTGATTTCTGAACAGAGTTAAGACTCCTAAGATAGGGGTGTTTCTGTGAACTGTAAATAAAAAGTTTTCATTTTTTTCTAGAAAAATATTAGTACATATTGTTTCATACTGCAAATTTAAACAAAATTGATTGTGTGGAAAATTTTGGGGTTACCCCAGGTAAAGAGGGTGATTTTATTAGGTTAATTTGGGTCAGAAGAAGAGGTCAAAATTGTTCTGTGACCCTAAAAGATTATAACTTAGCAATATGGTCCTTTTTAGGTATGAAATTCTGCTATGCAGGGTGTACTGTCAAAGAAAGTGAATCAATAGAAAATTGGTTATCGTAAATGTTATTGTACTTAAGCAGAAAGTCCATGAATTTAATTTTAAATCATAAGGAGACGACCATTTGATTCTGAGAGGGCCTGGCAGATTTTGTAAATAAATATTCTGGCCTTGAAACCAATGAAAATAAATATAATCTGGCATCAACCACCCAGAAAATAAAAAAAATAAATAATCTGGCCCCAGGTTCTTTAATACAGTATATAGAAAATAAATAATCTCGCCGCGAAGCGGCTAAAAATAAATTTTCTGACCCCCAAAATGTTGAAAATAAATAATCTGACTCGACCAAAACTGCCAGCCCCCGTCAGAATCAAATGGTCGTCCCCTAATATTGATGAGTATCTCTTTGTGTTAAAAAGTTAGTTAATACGTGTTAGAAGCAAAACTAAGTCTATATAAATTATTAAGTTTGTGCATTTTCTTATATTATGACATACAAAGATAGTCAGCGAAGGAGATGCTTAATTCATTTTTTGCAAATTAATATTGAGTAATAATTCCAACAGAGAGAATCGGATTAATGAAAG
>MJUU01008795.1:15934-26148 GCA_002080025.1 Modiolus philippinarum
TTGGCTCAAAATAAATCAAATGAGGATTGTAGTTAAATGCATTATTCTCAGTATTTATAAATCATAGGACCATCAAATAAAAATACTTATTTGTGCTAAACTTCTTTGTAAATTTATATTATTTTGACCATAGAAACTAACGATGTATTGCAAATAGAATATCATACATTATGTAGTTTCTCTAATTTATGTCTAATTTTCACGTTTCCTGAACAGTGGGAGAAATACATTTCTTCAATTCTTTCTGTGTTACCCCAGTTGGTTAAAAATACGTATTATTTTTAATCCACACGTTGGTAAAATTTCTGCGTGATTTTTCCCGCAACGTTTCATTTCATTCATAAAGTCTATTGTGACGTCATCGTTACTAGGCTTTCCGATGGCGCGACCAATGTTGACAACCATGCTGAACCATTGAATCTGCATCTGAGACACAGTAAAAGTCACTGGAGAAACAATATATCCTTCCGTTTGCTCGTATATTACGATATTTCTCCAATCTCGATAGTTAAATTTCTGATTTTAACATGCTCGCTAAAGCTCGCATGTTGAAAATCACAAATTTAACTATCTCGAACTAGAGAAATATCATAATCCACTTGATCCGGAAAGATATACTATATTTCTCCTCTCTAGAGAGAATGTTGTTCTCGGAAAGTGTTTGGATGAAATTCAATTGTGACGTCAAATTTATTTGCCGTTTTCTTACTTTACCATTTTGACGTCTTGAAAAAAGGCGACCATACCTGATGACATCACGCTCAAAGAACACAATAATTTCGGATCATCAGAAAAGGGGTTATTTTTTGGTCCAAAATCTCTAAATCATTAGAGAAATAAAATCCATAACAGTATCTCGTGAGAAACGACATTTATACACTCTCGATAGTTAGATTTTCAAATATTTTAAACGCTCGGCAAGCTTCGCGGTTAAAAAATTAAAAATTCAACTATCTCTAGTGTAGAAATGTCGTTTCTCACCCGATACTTTTGTGGATTCTATATTTCACACACACACACGCACACAGACACGCACAAAACTCATACAATGCACAATTATTTTTGCAATCCTTTTTTGTGTTTGAAAGCTCATTCATTCAGGAGTTTCCGGTGCATGTGTAGACATTTCATTGTTTGCTCATTTGAAATATAATTTTGAAAACAAATATGTGATAGAGGCAAATTTAATGTCATTTGAACTCATTCGTTTGAAAACGACTAGTTTAAAAGCTGAATTGTTGTTTCCTCTATCGGATATGACCTTACTACCGAATTTGTCATGCTCAACACGGCGGGTGTCTTATAAGAAGAAGGAGATGCTTACTCTACCGGTGCACCTACCCATGGTCTTGTATTTGGTCGGTGTTATTCATCTTCGTGTGTGTGTGTGTGTCTTCTTTTTTCTTTTCTGTGCCGTACTCATGTTGTGTCTTCTCTGTTTCTTTGTTGTTTCCGATGTTGCCACTGTCCTTTTTGAAATGACGGTTCAGTTCTCACTTACTTTCAAGTGACATATTCACCTATCGTTTGCACTATCAAATCAAGTTATTTAAGATATTGTTCGTGTTTGAATGATATATTGGGCACTTACAGTGAAATCAATAAAGTGAAAGTTAGGCGGATATCATCAGCATTTTGAGTGCTTTGGGCATGTTGAAACAAATTTAGAACTTGTAAATATTTGCTGTCTTCTTTTATATGAAATATTTTCATAATTGAAATATGATATTTCTTCACCGAATTTAAATATCAAAAAGTGTATTTTTTAAACATGATTCAAAGTTCGAAAGGGAGAATTCTGATAGTTGGTGTAATGTGAATTTTGATGATAGCAGTGCAATAAATCTATCATTATATCCAACATGTGATGAAACTAGTGAAGTCGGAAAAGACAGCTAATCCCTTCGCCCGCATATTTGATAATGAAATGAATTTATTCTAAACTCAAAAAACAAACTTTTTCAAATTATTATCTGCAGCCTCATATTCATCCAAGATGCAACTGCGGACAAATTATAATTTCTGTACTAGTAAAAGTTTTTCAGGTATGGAAAATTAACCCAGGGACCCTAATACTTTGAAAATGACTTTTTACCCTATCATTATCCAATATATGTTTTAATATCTCAAATATGAACCTCAACACAAACTTTATCCGGAGTCATTGAAGAATAAAATGTAGGTCAGAGTAACCTAATTACCATCTGAAGAGCACCATTCGCCAAGACGCATCCACTGACCAAAGATGATTGATGTGCCACATGTAGTTTCTCAAATATGAAGCTTATTGTATACTTTAACCAGAGTCATTGAGGCATAAAATGTAGGTCAGATTGACCCAATTATCATTTGAAGCATCATGTATCTCCAAGACGCATCCATTGATCAAAGATAATTGATGTGCCACATATAGTTTCTCCCAATGAACCTTAACGCAAACTTTAACCGGAGTCATTGAAGCATACAATGTAGGTCAGAGTGACCCAATTGCATGTATCATCTGAAGCAGCATCACTCTCCAAGACACATTCGTTGACCAAAGATGATTGATGTTCCACAAGAAGTTTCTTAGATATGAACCTTAACGCAAACTTAATCAGAGTCATTGAAGCATAAAATGTAGGTCGGAGTCTGAAGCAGCATCACTCTACAAGACGCATCAACTGACCAAAGATGATTGATGTGCCACAAGTAGTTCCTCAGATATGAACCGTAACGCAAACTTTAACCTGAGGAGAACGAACGGACGGACGGGCGAGATGCTATATCCCATCCCCAACTCCGTTAGGCGAGGGGGATAAAAAAAAATCAGATAACATCATTATATCTAAGGATCTTTGTAGAAACAGTACGTCAGAACTTTTATTTACACCAAGATACTTGCCAGTAAGCAGACAAACCTCTCGCTACAGATGTTGGAAATGGGAAGAAACTGATAATTTCCTGAAATAGAAGTAATTTCATGTCTATACTATAATCAATTACACAAACATCAATCGTACAAATGTCAAGTATTGTCTCGCCACAAATCTTTTTGTTTTTCAATCTATCTTCAAATCTCAAAACTTTATTGGACTGATTCAACATCACTTTTTTCTAATCGTGTTATTTTACCATTAAAAGGTGATACACTACAAATATTCAACAACTGATACATTTATCTTTAAACGTTAAGCTGTTTTACTTGTCATTTATACTTAGTGGTATCCTAAGGAAACTGGAAAGTGTCTGTATTATTTACTAAATAATGGCAATGCTTGAAACACAATTAAGTTTCAAATATAAAGTAGAAACAAAATCAGTTTCTGTGTGATGATGAAAACGACACATAAAAACTTCATTTTTTAGAACTCACATGTTTAGTTAACCAAGGTTTTTATTCCATTTAAAATTAAACATACAAAAAGGTTTAAGAAGTTTTCGGTTTACATGTAACCATATCAGCTTAACCCTGACAATAGAGTCGTATCCTGTTATCATGACAAATTCAGTTTTTCAGTTGTCATGCATGACAACGTCAGTAACATGCAAACTAGCCATGGAAAAATCAGTAATAGTGTAACCATGACAACGTCAGTCGCATCCAATATAACCATGGCAAAATCAGTAATAGTGTAACCATGACAACGTCAGCCGTATGCAATAAAACCATGGCAAAATCAGTAATAGTGTAACCATGACAACGTCAGCCGCATGCAATTTAACCATGGCAAAATCAGTAAAACTGTAACCTTGACAAAATAAAATCATGGCAAAATCAGTACTAGCGGATCCATGACAACGTAAGTGACATGCAATATAATCATGGCAGAATCAGTGTAACCATCTGAAAAATAGCTTCCTATCAAATTGCCATATAAACGCAAAAGTGCACCGAAAATTTTGTCATGTACAGACAAAACAAAAACATAAAAGGGGAAATGTGTTATTATAACTTTGTCGTCTATATATCTATATGGAATTAAATTCTTTCATAGACAAATTTAGGATCAAATGAGACAAAAACTCTTATTATATAAATCTTGTAAAGTAAGTGTCACTGCAAAGACCCACACAGGAACCGAACTATCCCAGCGACGGAAATTAAATTATTACCTGTTTGTAATTCAAATTAAAGAAATCGGGAGTGGCTACACAATGTAGGACTGAATGTAAGTACATCTACATAAATGTATTTTCTATTTCCGAAATAAACTCTAAATGTTGAATTTCATTATCGTCTTCCAAATATTTTACAATAATGAGAGTCTTACGGCTATTTTTTTTATCCATATAGAGATGATTAGTTCAGTCGTCAGTCTAGGAGAAACTGATCTAGTCATTGTCTGCTAACATCAAATACTTTTCTTCGGGATATATCTTTATGTATTGCTATATAAAAGTTTGGATTAGACAGTCTATATCAATGACATAAGGCGTATCTGTAAATGTTACATAACTTCCAATCCCAAATGGATTTACCTATGTTAACTTTTTAACTAAATAACTTAGCTTTTTTTTAATTGATTTTCTAAAAATCTAACTGGAAACACATTTGTGCTTTTAAAACAAAATCATATATTGTATCAGAAAGCATAAGTTAGAAAAACTCACGGAAAAACTTAACTTGGAAAATTCTAAAAGCATAACTGTTTTGCAGGGTTTATGAATAATTATGTGAGGAATTTATATTGTGTCAAGTTTGTAAACAATTGGGATATTGATTAAAGCAGCTACAATTACCCTCATATTAAATTCTGAGTATTTATTTTGAAATTCAATTAAGACACTCCACGTTACACTTAATAAGGCAATTATCTGAAAGTTTATTATAACAAATATAATATTTCTGTATTAAAAAAACAATTACGAAAAAGAAGTGAGAACTTAAAGTGATATATTTAGAAAAAAAGTGTCACATTTATAAATGATTGACAAAATGATTTTTTTTTAAATTATCATTGTTAGAACACATAACAATGAAAATTTCGAAATCCAAGCATATGATGAAAATGATGAAAATAAGACATCACAATAAATGGTACAGACAGTTTTTACACTCGAAATAAATTGTAATAAAGTGTTATGCTTAATCAACACTTGCGTAAAGTATAGCCAAATAGTCCCGTCAAATTCTGTGGTTTTATTGTGCTGAATTTTAACGATCGGGGCGTATATGATCAAAACCAGAATTTAGACAGAGATTACTCTCAAGGTTCTGGTACAAATCAAATTGAGAAAAAAAAACAATATTGATGGACTGCGGCGCTTAGCGTTATTAATCGAATAAGAGTATAAAGAATTGTGTAAGATATTAAGAATCTAACAATAGGAGAAGTGCAAGACCGGAAATTCAGCACCCAAGAGTAAGATTTCCAGTCTCGGAAGAAGCTTGCTGATTCCGAGATGATTGAACTCTTACCCCAGGGTGTATGATATTCTATGGTCTCGCACTTCCAATGGTGTTTGATTTTATTTCTCACTGTATACACCCTAAAATATACTGAAATTTACACAAAAGTAAAGTCCCCTTTCGTCTGTTTACATAAGGAGTTTTTTCCCTTTTTGTAACATCATAAAATCACGAATGCATACTCAAGCGCGGCATTGTTTTTCAACAAACTATCGGATTTCCAATGGGCACAAATTTGTTATTTTGTTAGCCGATCTGTTTCTCCACTCATATGAAGCCGAATTCGTCGAAGGGCTTCTTCAAAATAAAGATAAAAAACTGGCCCAGTTTTGATTTCAGCTTCCGTTATATAGATGATATTTTATCACTAAACAACCCTCGCTTTGGTGATTTTCTTCGTCTTATCTATCCAAAAGAGCTTGAAATTAAGGATACTAAAGATGCTTCCACATCAGCCTCGTTCCTTGACCTTCATCTTGAAATTGACAACAGAGGTACACTACAGACTAGGTATATGACAAACGCGATGACTTCACTTTTCCAATAGTCAACTTCCCTTTCCTTTGTAGCAACATTCCAAAAGCACCGGCATATGGAGTTTACATCTCCCAACTCATTCGCTACTCAAGGGCCTGTGGTCGATACAGTGACTACCTTGATAGAGCTCGGTTGCTTACAAACAGACTACTTAAGCAAGGACATGTTATGTTCCCCATAACTTGAGGTCATCACTACGGAAGTTTTGCGGTCGACATCACGATCTTATGGACCGCTATGGATGGGATATCTGTTTCCCAGATGACAACAGATCTTTCTCTTTGCCAATAAAGTTTGTTTTTCCTCTACCGGATTTACCTTTAATACCAGAGTTGACATGTTCAACACGACAGTTGTCTTATAAGAAGCGGGATATGCTTCCTCTACCGGTGCACCTGATCTCACCAATGGTTTTTTTATTGAGTACGTGTTGTTCATTTTTGTATATATGTGTGTCTTCATTTTCTTTTCTGTGCCGTGCTCATGTCATGTCTTTGTTTCTTTCTTTTTCCGACGTTGCCATTGTCCTTGGATTGTTCGTTTTAGACTGACGTTTCGGTTCTCACTTCAAAAGACGATTTTTCATGTTTTTTCTGTTGAATTTAAGAAATAAATGGAAGCCGTGGTATATCGCATATTTTACAATGGGCAAACCATCGTATCTTCTGTAATTTTACCCCAAGCGGCAGCGAGGTGTAAAATTTGCGGATTTAATGTTCGACTTTGGTAAAATATCGATATACCACGGCTTCAATAAATTATTACGATTCCAATATGGAAAAATAAATCATTTGTATTTCAAGGGACCTATAGAGACAACAGTTATACGGATTCATTTGGGTAGTTTTCGTGACGTTTTATGCACTACCCATTATGGTCTTGTGAAGAAAAAAATTATGACGTCGTTTATTAGCATTGTGGCGTTGATCGTGGTATATTGTAAATTTTACCACAGGCCTGTACATATAGTTACAGAAGCAGGCCATAATACAATTTATGTAAAATGATAAAAAACGATTTTAAAATACGTAAAATACACTTATGATCACTAATGAGGACACATTTAGACTACAGTCCCTAATGTTGAGAACACGATATTTGCATACACACCATGTATCATCCGTACACAGGATATAAGTACCAGGACTGGTATCGTTTAACTTTCAATGACGGTTACCATTAGTGTACGAGCATCCAGTTTATAGCTACTAAGTAGCTATACAATGGTTCCCCCGTACACTAATGGTAGATTTCATTGAAATTAAAGGGAAAACCAACCCTGGTACCTATAACCTGTGTACGGATGATACACGGTGATATAAACCGCACGTGATTTTTTGTCTTGCAGTAGTGTCAGACAAGGAAATCTCACATCGCGAAATGCAGGAACTGCTTAGTCTCAAAAGTGAGAAACTTTCATCTCTCCGTGTTGTGTTGACATCTAATGTCGAGTGGTATAGGCTACTGAAAGTCATGGCAATGTTGTAAGTGAGTAGCGAGTAAACTGAAAGGGGTAAAAAATTTTATCTTCATATTGCATTCCAAATTCATGCACATTTACTCAATCTCACATCGACTTACTATCACATAGAAATTCAATTTTGGCAATTAAAGTAATAACATTTTATGTCCTTAGTGAATAAGCGTCTGAAATCACCAAGATTTTGTTTACCACTGCTGGTTTACAAGCTGTTTCACCAAACCCAGTCTCATACGATCATAAAAGAAGATTTTTTAAATAGATACCAGTCCCTTGTTTAAAATTTGAAGTTTAGCCGGTCCTAACTGTGATTCAAAATTCAAGTACACAAACCTTATATCAAACTATTGCCCCAAGTATTTGAAAACCATCATCTCCCAAATATTAAGAATAATGAGAGTTTTACGGTTATTTTTCATCCTTATAGAGATGATTAGAACATTTATGTCTGTCTAGAAGAAACTGATTCAGTCATTGTCTGCTAACATCAAATACTTTTCTTAGAGATATATATGTATTGTTATATAAAAGTTTGGACTAGACACAGTCTTTATCAATGACATAACAAGATTACTCGTGTGCCTGTAAAAGTTACCTAACTTCCATGCCTAAAAGAAACATACATAGATTAACTTGTTAACTTAATAACTAACTTCTTTTGATTTGATTTTTCTCTAAAGTGAATGTAACTGGAAACACGCCTGTCTTCTTAATACTAAATCATTATTTGTATCAGATGGCACAAGTAAAGTCATGATCTGTATTTCTTAGGATGTGGATATCCCTTGTCATTGGTGAAATTATGATGTTTATCCCAGGACATGGCTAAGATTATGATCTGTATGCAAGTGCATGAGCAAAATCATGATGTGTATCCGAGGGCATGGGTAGAATTATTGTGATCTGTATAATTTATATATATTTGAAATCTCTCATAAATGAGGTAAATACAAAGATGTAATTTAAAGAGTTTTGTATTTATATATTTGTTTTTATATTTAGTTACAAGGACTGGTTAAAATCATAATCTGTGTCTTTAGGCTATGGTAAAATTGTGATCTGTATCAAAAGATAAAAAAGCCATAAAAATAAAGCACTAACTGCGACCTAAAAGAATTCCATTCGGACAGGTAAGCATGACCTGCTCAACATGTGACACCCGTCACAAGGTCAGTGAAAAGTCTGGTGTAATGTCAAATCGGTAAGTTTCATTCAGTAATAACCCGGGGTCTACTGAAATATTTCCCTATTCATTTGCGATAAATATAAGTGAAATCGTGGTTACGACCATAAAAATTTTTGAGTGACAATATTAACAGTGATTGTACATAGCCCTGGCTAAGTAGCTTCTGGGATAGAAATTCGCTCTGTTGACGAAATCGACGTACACATTACATGCACGACGGAAGCGAACGAGCTGCGGAGTGTAAATTCCATGTGCTGGAATTGTGGGTATTTTACTACTCAAAAATAAAAATGGGCAGTTAACAATTGAAAGTCAAAATTTTTCATTTGTCGCAAAGTTTTGAAATTACTTGAAATTAGGGATACTACAGATACTTCCACATTGGCCTCGTTCCTTGACCTTCATCTTGAAATTGACAAAAGTTTGTTTTTCCTCTATCGGATTTGACTTTACTACCGGAGTTGACATGTTTAACACTACGGGTGTCTTATAAGAAGCAAGAGATGCTTACTCTACCGGTACGCCTGATCTCACCCATGGATTTTATTGGGTCTGTTTTTCATTTCTAATGTGTGTCTTTATTTTTTCTTTTTTGTCCCGTGCTCGAGTGGTGTCCTTGTTTCTTAGTGTTTTCGATGTTGCCATTGTCCATGAAGTGTTCGTTCTTTTGACTGACGGTTCGGTTCTCACTTACTTTAATATCATGATCTCCATCGCAAGGCATAGGTAAAATCATGATTTGTCTAATAAGAAGCAGGAGATGTTTACTCTACCGGTGCACCTGATCTCACTCATGTTTTTATTGGGTCCGTGTTCTTCATATTTGTAGATGGTTAACTCATAATATATACCACAGGGCATTGGGTAAATCATGATCTGTTTCACTGGGCATAATCTTTATCACAGGGGCTTACGTTAAATGATGATATGCATCACAGGCATTGGTAAAATGATTTTCCGTATTGCAGTTACGAGAATTACTAGTCAAAGCTAAATGTATAGTTAGGGGGGACCTAAGGGGAAATTACTGTGAAAAAATTCCACAATGATAATTAAAAAAAATAAAGCATCTTAGGTACCACAATTTAATTCAGTTATATTACTATATATCTGTTGCAATTTTATCTACAAACTGTTTTGGGGGATTGTGTACAAGCCACTTGGGTAGCACAAGTTTTATTGCTATAAATCTGTTGAAATATTTCTCGCAAAATATTTTTGGAGGAGTGTGTACAACATTTTTTAATTTACCAATTTATCTTTTTCTCTTTTAAGGTTAAAATAAATAAGTGCAAAACTGACTAAGATGATTACACTTGACAGATCTGTTGAAGTAATTGTGTCAGGAACCCAATTAAAAAAAACTTAACTTGGAAAAATCTGAAAGTAAAACTGTTTTGCAGGGATTGTGAATAATTATGTGAGGAATTGTGCCAAGTTTGTAAACGACTGGGATATTGATTAAAGCAGCTAAAATTACTTTCATATTATATTCGGACTGTTTATTTTGCAATTCAATTAAGAAACTCCACGTTACACTTAATTAGGCAATTATCATAAAGTTTATTATAACAAATATAATATTTCTGTGTTAAAAAACAATTACGAAAAAGAAGTGA
>MJUU01008795.1:26248-38699 GCA_002080025.1 Modiolus philippinarum
GTTATAACGAAAATTTTGAATTGCAAGCAGATGACGAGAATGATGAAAATATCATATCACTATAAATGATACAGACCGAGAATGAATTGTAATGATGCTTTTATGCTTTACATCAATTTCGTATAGTATAGCCAAATATTCTTGTCAAATTTATTATCCTAAAGTCGTGCTGAATTTCAACGATCGGGGGGTTAAAATGATCAAAAACTAAAATTTAGACAGAGATTACTCCATTGGTTCTAGTACAAATCAAAATCAAATTGTTAAAAACAATATTTATGGCCTGCGGTGTTGGCGCAATAACGGTTAATAAGAGCATAATAACTTTTATCATACGCTTGCATCTTTCCTATGGTGTTGACATTTACAAGGAATGTACACTTCAAGTCATGGCAATGTTGTAATTTTACAAGTCGTAGGTAAATTGAAAAGGTAAAATGTACAATTCCATATTCATGCACTTTTACGCCATATCACATCGACTTACCACCCTATACAATTCAATTTTGGCAATTCAAGTACAATATTATCTGTTCTGAGCGAATAACTGTCTTAAAATTACAAAATGTTCAAGCACTATCGCACGTCACCGTAAAGTTCAACCACTGTCGCACGTCTCCACAAAATTAATAAGGTAATGTTCAACCACTGTCGCATGTCGCCACAAAATCACAAAGGTTATTCTCAACCACTGTCTCATGTCACCACAAAATAACTAAGGTTATGTTCAACAAGTGTTGCATGTCACCACAAAATCACCAAGGTTATGCTAAACCAATGTTACAGGTTACCACAAAATAACCAAGTTAATGTTCAACCACTGTCGCATGTCACCACAAAATAATTGAGGTAATGATCAACCACTGTCGCACGTCACCACAAAATAACCAAGGTAATGTTCAACCACTCTACAAGTTTTTACCATCGTCATTATGATTAAGCAGATCGTTGCATCTTTTCCTTTTTCACGAATGAGAAAAATATTGCCGATCCATAGTTAATTACCAAATTGAGAAAATTGTCTATTACTCAGTACCATACATTACATGGGAAATTTGACGATTGCCATAATCAGCAAATTATTTTCATTCCGAAGCACGTTTTTGTGGCGATTCACACTGCTGGGGCTTTTTATTGTGGTGCTCTTGATTATTTATACCCAACTAATCGGAGATTATGAATATCGCTAATTTTTTAATGATCGAACAAAGACAATTAATATTCCTTATACCAACACATTTATCATCTCATAACATTTACTTTGAACTGGTAAATGCATATATAAGGGCCAATCAGTAGTGAAAAATTTATGAAGAATCGTGACTTTGTCTTTGAGGAATTATGTGATACCCTTAATCGCGTGTCCGTCCGGTCCTCCTCGGAAGGTATCCAAATAACTTATGAACGAATTAACAAATATTGTTTTCAAACTTGGTAAGTGAGTTGTTCCTCACAACAATCAGGCCAAGTTCGATTTTGGGTCGAGAGGTCCAAGTGGTTCTGGCAACTTTGAAATATTAGCAATTTTGCCTTTGCCAAGTAAGAACCATTTCATTTTTCAATTTATCCGACTGTTTTTGCGCCTACTTTGTCTATTTGCCCTTTGAATTTCGATATTAACAATTCCATTCGATAAATCGGTTATTACTTTAATTCAATATGTGTTCTTCTACAGTGATATGAACTAAATTCTTATCAATTTACTCCAACAGTCAACTTAGTAGTAAGTCTTCCACGGGAGACATGTGTCGCCTGCGTAATAACATAAAAAATGTTCTGAGTTCCGTCAAACAGGAAGTTGATATGCAAGAGATCCCAGACCCTCTTACTCGATCCCAAATACAGAAGGCCGGGGTTTGTCGTTTCTTAGTAAAATGCGACAGAAATTTTTTGTGACGCAGATCGGCAAAAATATTCTAAGTTCCATCAAACAGGAAGTGGGCATGCAAGAAATCCAAAATTTTATTACACGATATAGGTTCCCATACTGATACTGCATACTGAATTGCATAAGGCTGGGATCTGTGGTTCCAGAGAAAACCGTGACGGAAATTTTCTCGACGCAAAAAATATTCTAAGTTCCGTCAAACAGGAAGTGGACATGGGAGAGATCAAAAACTCTTTTACACGGTTTAAGTCCCCATACTGATTTTCCATGCCAAATTGCAGAAGACGCGGATAAATTTTTCCTGAGAAAAATGTGACAGAAATTATTTAGACGCCGACGATGCCAGACGACGGATAATTATCCCTATATGTCGCCACTGCGTGAACGCAGACGGCACAATAAGCCATTATGCCTGGATATCGTAATAAAAAATGTGCATGCGATATAATATCACATTGCTGAGCATGTATGTCACTGGAGGTTTGTAGCTGGCGAACTTGCGATTGTATCTGGTTAACAACCTGTTACCAACGTAACATATTTTATTCTCCAAGGCTGGTAAATAACCATCAGATATCCCCTGTGCAAAATGTTAATGATTCAATGTAGTGCTTATGTCAGTTGTAGAAATTGCAAACTGTAGGAAATAAATTTACAGTTAAGTAAGTTAGAACCAATCAAAATGAACAATCCAAGGACAATGGCAACAACCGAAAAACAAAGAAACAAAGACATAACACGTAGCACTGCTCAAAAAGGAAAAATGAAGACACACACATATACAAACAACATGGGCCTAAAAAACCATGGGTGAGATCAGGTGCGCCGGTAGAGTAACCATCTCCTGCTTCTTATAAGACATCCGCCGTGTTGAACATGTCAACTCCGGTAGTAGAGTCAAACCCAGTAACTTAATTAAGTGGCAAAGAGAAAGATCTGTTGTCATCTGGGAACCGAATAGCACATAGCAGTCCACAAGATCGTGATGTCTACCATAAAACTTCTGTAGTGATGACTTCAAGTTATGGGTAACATACCCTTGCTTAAGGAACCTATTTGTAAGCAACCGGGCTCTATCAAGGTAGTCACTGTATCCACCTCAGGTCCTTGAGTAACAAATGATTTCGGAGATGTAAAATCCATATGCCGTTGCTTTTAGAATGTTGCTACAAAGAAAAGGACAGTTGACTATTGAGTAATCGCGTCTGACATACAGATAAGTTTGTATTATACCCCTGTTGTCAATTTCAAGATGAAGGTCAAGGAGCCAGATGATCTGGAAATATCTGTAGTATCCTTAATTTCGAGCTCTTTTGTTTAGTGATAAAACATCATATATATAACGGAAGATGAAATTATCTTTATAGATTATGGCCTTCCATATTGTTTGATATGAGAGGTTATTTCTTGAAACAACGAAATTTACCGTTTATTATGCAACTTGTGTATTGATTGTATTTTGAAACCATTGGGCTGATGCCACTGCTGGTGAACCAGATGTCCCGGAAGGTTTTCACCAGCCCAATAGTCAGACTTGTCTGACATGAAAAAAGTACCTTACGTTTTATAGAAATATACTGTTTTAATCTTATTCTAACTCCTTTAAATACTTAGGCTTCATTTCGTGTAAAGCGCTGGTTGGATATCTTTGGTACTGAATTTGGCCTCCTTTTTCGATATTTTTGGTAATGAGTACCATATTTTGGCTACTTTTTAATTATGGCTTTCCATATTGTTTGACTTTAATGCTGTTTATGAGAGGTTATTCCTTGAAATACGTATGCAGCATAACGAAATTTACCGTTTATTATGCAACTTGGGTATTGATTGTATTTTAAATGACTCGGACAGTTTTTTTTATCTTATTATGAAAAAGTCCTCCGATGAATTCAGCCTCATATCAGTAGAGAAACAGAATGGCTAAAAGTGGCGCACAGTTTGTGCCCTTTTTAATTCCGATAGTCTGTTGAAAAACAAGTCCTACAAACTGGACAAATATATTGTCGATCGGAAACTCTTAACATTTTAATCACCTCGTCCTCTGTAATTTTTTTCTGTGATTCTGAGTCGTATTTCACAAAGTAACAAACACTAGTATTTAGACATCTAATTACTTCTAAGCGTTAGAGACTGGCTGTTCGTACAAATACCTCTTGCACCGACAGAAAATTCATCTTCGATATCCATTTATTTCAGATCAAAAGAAAATGCCATAAGTCATACAGTCAATTTTCTTATTATTGTTATTGTTTGTAGATTTGAACTTGTAGGATGGTTTCTTCAAAATATGCTGATATAAAACAAACATAGATAGAAAACTAGTGTCTACCAGAAGTAAATCCTTGCTAAATGTGTTAAAAGCTGATTATAAAATGGTCATTGGCATAAAATCCGGTTTCATAGATTTCCATTGCTTGTCTTCCATTAAGTGACAACAGAATTCGTTAGATAATCCTATAAGATGAGAGGTTATCGTGACGTCCGCTGTTTCTACTAAAAATCAATATCCCAATCTTAAAATCCCTTTGTAGTCCAATTGACATCATACAACACTACCAACATATAATTTCATCGTCCCGGTCCATTTTCTGTACCTTATACTTATCCTACTTATACTTAATTTCACTTATTAGTTGATTCGTTTCGTATTCGTTTCTTTTTGTTTAATATGTTCAATTATGCCGACACATTGATTTGTCTGTACTTACTTTATTATAATAACATGTACTTTCTGCTTTCTGTTTGTTTCAATTCATCTTATTTTTGCCTCAACATTTGATATGAGCTGATATTTATCCTAGTAATATTTCTAAAGAAACATATTCCTATTGCTATGGTAGTTTATTTCACTGCCAAAACAAATTAATCAATGAGAATACAAGCTGACCACTTAGGACATATAATTTCACAACGCTATTAACAAGCTGACCACTTAGGACATATTATTTCACAACGCTATTAAGATGCCTGTGAAATATTTCACAAAATACCATATTTCATTTGTTTCAGAATTTATTATTCAATGATACTGAGATACCGACGAAGAGAATTCACTTGAATGGGGAAATGAAACAGTATTTCTTCTCGTTTGTTTTTCTTTTTGTTCTGGTGTTTGGACCAGTACATCGTACATACGTACATACAGTACTTAGTATAATAATCTTGACCATCTAAAATAACTGGCTACAATTTACAAGGGAATAAGAACATACACGAAAGACAAAAAACAAACGTAAATACGATAGAAACTCAGGATAGCCGGACTTGGTACCAACATTTGCAAAACCTGGCTATAGGGGTGACCGGTTTATTGGTACCTAAAACCTCCCTTTCTTAATTTCCACATTAGCATAAAACATACAAATAAAACCGAAAACCGTTAGACAACTAAAATAAAGACCACTATTTCTGTCGTCACAAGAGTTCTCGCCGCTAATCTGTCGGCTAGTCAAGGAGCTTAGTTTGCTGGTATATCAGAGACGCACTAGGGAAGATACAACAAACTCAAAACTTCTCGAAGGGTTTGTTCAAGAGTAATCATGTATTACAGTAGACATCGGCAGTATCAGTGNCAATTTAACAGATTCGTGTAGAAAACTTTGTCGATATCCACTTTTACGTAAAATATGTAATTTTCATTCTAATTTTTCTAATTCTTTAAATTTAATTTCTTGCATTTTCAAACATCATTTCCGTAAAAAGAGGATGAGAAATGCCATATTTAGATATCAAATGTTGATACCTTCTATAAAACTTCTTAAAAGTGTGTTATAATTTATGTAATTTTTAACCTTGTTGTAAAAGTTTTGATGTGTTTGTAAGGTTACGTACATTAATGCCACCAAGAGTAGAACAAGCGCATGCGATTCGTACCAGATTAGATATTTAAACCCCGACAGAGGCTAGAGGAAAGTCGCCAGCAAGACAAGAGAAATTTGTAAAAGTGAAAAAAAATATCCTTTTATCATAAATTGTAGTGTTTATTTTACCAGAGTCGATGACGATACTTAGATCAAGAAAAATCTCTTGGCTGTTTTCAGTTTCAGTTCTCGTGAGTAAATGTTTAAAGACTGTTATAGACGTGTAGTGGTCTTTTTTCATTTGATAAGGTTTATGAAGTAATATATCAACAACAGTATTGGATTCTGGCAGTTTGTTTAGTAGAAGAAAACTTTAAGATGCAAAAGGGAATGATTTTCATAGCCAAATATACATATACATTTATATATATATATATATGTTGTCAAGTTTGTCCGGAATTACTAATGCAGCAATAAAAATATGGGGATGATTTTATGACTAACTGCTGCATGGTCTGTGTAGGCATTGTGTTATCACGTCTGCTTTTAATGTCTTTATTTGTAGAATATTAATAGTTTATGCTTGTTGGAGTGGTCTCAGTATTGTAGTAAAAACTGAAAGTAAAAAAAATGTAAAACAATGTAAAGATAAGAGGAAATCGAATGTAATAACATGTCTTATCAGTGAAAGATCAATGGAAGTTGACAGTAAACTTACAGAACTGTCAAAGAAATATTGTATTGACAAATATATACATAAGACATCTAAAGTTAAATAATTTTTCTATATATTAATAATATTTTGACCATAAAAAATGAAGATAAAAAACTAAATTCTTGTTTAAACAATTAAAAACGATTATCTGTTACCACCGAAATAATTTGGCACGATTCGTCACAGGTTTGGTTGAGTTTTACATTTTTAGGTTGATGTTAATCATAAAACAATTGTTTTTGAAAACCGATGCCATGGTAACCAATGTGGCAGTCTTTGGACCATCTCTGAAACATGCCATTTTTAAACCTTTGTTATTTCACAAAAATTAAGAAAGTTTCAATTTAACATTAATACCAGGTGAGAATGATGATAATAGAAATACCTAGAAATTGAAAATATTTTGTTGCGAAAATTGCGCCAAATTCATGCATTTTTTGTAACTTATTATTATGAAAAGCCACTGTAAGACATACTTATCGTGTGTATTTTGACATACTCTAATCCATCATTGCCCAATGTATTTAAAAATATCATTATGAAATGGATAATCAATGTTAAAAATTATTGCCAAAGCAACTTACCAAACACGATGGTTTTTAATTAATATCGTATAACCCTAAATTTGCTATTTGCCATTAGCTAACCATTTATCTGTAGAAAGACCAGTTCAACGGAATACGACCTTGAAATGATCTTAAGTTCACATGCATCCAAGTCATTTAAAAACTTGACTTTTGCCATTGTTTTCTGTAATCTGCTTAACGTTTTGGATGACCTAAACACCATGACCTTTGACCTTTGAATCATTTCAAGGCCATAGCAAGGTAAAAGGATTTTGTATGTCGATATGCTAAACAGTTGGAATCCGACTTTTCATCATTTTTGCTTCGGTATTCGGTTTCCGATGTATTGTTTCATATTTGATCCTATGAATATCATTTTCACTGTAAAAGGTTTTTGTACAAAAATGTCATTTTTGACAAATGCCATGGTAACCAATTTTAAGGCTGCATATGTATTTTACCTAGTGTTTGCCACTGATATTTTTATATACATTGAACAAACTAAAATGTAATAAAAAGGTGTATAATTTTAATTGCAACGTAATTTGAAGGTCTGTCGTTAAATGGTAAAACTTAATTGCAACGCAATTTGAAAGCGCGACATTTAAGTAAGTGAGAAACGAACCGTCAATCCAAACAATCTAAGGATATAATCGCAAAACGGAAAAACAAAGAAACAGAGACACAACATGAGTACGGCACATAAAAGAAAAATGAAGGCGTGCACATAAACAAAGATGAACAACACGTACCCAATAAAAACCATGGTGCACCGGTCTTATCAGTGTAAGACCATAACTGAAACCATTTAACATGCCATATTTAAAGCATTATCAATTAGTTCAATATAAAATTCAAAAGATAACATAAATACCAAGTGAGAACAATGTTACTAAAATATCTAGAAATTGACTCTTTTTTCGTTGCAAAAATTGCACCAAATTCATTAACATAACAAAAAAAAAGAGAAAACGAAATGGATAAAGAATAAAATTCATGTATTTTTTCGTCACTATTTATTATAAAAAGCCAGCATAAGGCATACTTATCCTAGGTATTTTGCCATACACTAATGCCTTATTGCTCAGTGTTTATAAAAATACGAGTGATCAAATAAATTATGAAATGGACAATTAATGATGAAAATTGTTGCCATAGGAACTTGCCAAAAACGATGGTTTTGTTTAAAATCGTATGACCCTAAATTTGCTCGTTAGTAGCTAAAGTATATTGCACATTATTTATCTATAGAAGGATCAGTTCAACAGAATATGATATTGAAATGACCTGAAGGATATATGCATCCAAGTCAAGGTCATATAAAAATTTGTGTTTTGCCACTGTTTTCTGATTTTGCCATTGTTTTCTGTAATCTGCTCCACTTTTTTACATGATCATGACATCACGACCTTTCACTGTGGAATCATTTCATGGTCATAGCAAGCTAAAGGGTCCTGTTTGGTAGATATGCTGAACAGTTGTTTCAAATTTGATCCTATTGATATAATCTTTATAGTGAAAGGTTACAGTACAAAAGTGTTAATTTTTAGCTCACCTGACCCGAAGGGTCAGTGTGAGCTATTGCCATCACTCGGCGTCCGTCTTCCGTCTGTCCTTCCATCGTCCGTTAACTTTTTACATAATCATCTTCGCCTCTCAAACCACTGAAGCAAATTCAACCACATTTTACAGGAATGATTTACTAAAGGGCCTTTACAAAGATTGCTCATTTCGTTCCGATCCGATAAAAAACATAAAAACATAAAAAACACGGAACTTAGGTTTAACATTGGACCCTATGGGAAAAATCACATTTAACTTTTGCTCCGAAACAACTGAAGCAAATTCAACCAAACTTTACAGGAATGATGTACTAAAGGTCCTTAACAAAGATTGCTCATTTCGTTCCAATCCAACAAAAAACATGGCCGCCAGCAGGGAAGCTGGTTTAACATAGGACTCTGAAATCACTGAAGCAAATTCAACCAAACTTTACAGGAATGATATACTAAAGGTCCTTTACAAAGATTGCTCGTTTAGGTCCGTTCCGATAAAAAACATGGCCGCCAGCGCAGAACTTAGGGTCAACATTGGACTTATGGGAAAAATCACATTTTCATCTTCTCCTCTGAAACCACTGAAGCAAAATTAACCAAACTTTACAGCAATGATGTGCTAAAGGTCCTTTACAAAGATCGCTCATTTAATTCCGATCCGATAAAAACATGGCCGCCAGCATGGAACTAAGGTTTAACATTGGTCCCTATGGGAAAATCACATTCTCATCTTCTCCTCTGAAACTACTTAAGCAAATTCAACCAAACTTTACAGGAATGATGTACTAAAGGTCCTTGACAAAGATTGCTTACTGTGTACCGATCCGATAAAAAAACATGGCCGCCAGCACGGAACATAGTTTTACGTTGGACCCTATGGGAAAAATCACATTTTCATTTTCTCCTCTGAAACCACTGAAGGAAATTCAATCAAACTTTACAGGTATGATGTACTAAAGCTTTACAAAGATTGCTCATTTGGTTACAATCCAATAAAAACATGGCCGCCAGCACGCAACATAGTTTAACACTGAACCCTATATGGGAAAATCACATATTTATCTTCTCATCTGAAACCACTGAAACAAATTCAACCAAACTTTAGAGGAATGATATATAGAAGGTACTTTACAAAAATTACTCATTTCATTTTGATCAGGCAAAAAGCATATGGCCTCCGCTGCAGAGCAAAGTTTTAACATTGGAGCCCGGTTTGAAAAAAAACATCCTTTTCATCATCTTCTCTGAAACTATTCAAGCAAATTTAACTAAATGTATAGAAGGTCCTTTGCAAAATTGGTCATTTCAATAGGATCAGACAGAAGACATGGGTGCTAATGGGGACATACCTAAATATTATACCCCATTGGTAATAAAAACATATTTTTGGTCATGCATGGCATAGAAGCATTTTGTCTGGTGAGCGATACAGGCTCAGTCTCTGAGCCTCTAGTTACACTTCCCTTGTTCCTTCGGTATTCCACTGACGTTACAAATTAGCATGGTAACCAAATTTAGAATTGCATATAAATTTCACCTAGTATTTTCCCACTGATTTTTTTATATGGATTGAATAAACTTATGTTATAATACCCATGAAAGGTATTCCTGTTTTGTCTTTTCAATTTAAAAACTTTTCAAAAATGAGAAAAAGTACATAAACTTTGCCTAGTATTTGCATCTGAAATTTGTCGATTTCTTAATACTTTCAGTAGCCTCGTTCTAATTTCATATAAATGGTAATTTAAAAACTCTTAATGAATTTGTCATAAAGACTTCAAAAAAAGAAGTGCATAAAAATGAAAATTCTTTCATCTTCCTTGATAAAAAAATAGAAAATAATCTATTTTAGTGGTATCAGTGATGTTCCAAAATGGCTGGAACGGTTACCGTGGTAATGGGTGTCAAGAATGAACTAATGATCGAATAGCTACAATTAATATTCCCTACACGTATCGTATAATCCCTGACGTTAACTTTTAACTGTCAAATAAGTGCCAATCAGTTGTGTAAAAAAATTATGGAGAGTCCTAACTTTACCTTATCTTATACCCCGCCACACGTATTGGTGAGGTATAATGTGATACCCTTAGTCGTGTGTCCGTCCGTCTGTCCCCGAAGGTTTTGCACTGATAACTTATGAACGAATTTACATATTAAACTTTGTATGTAAGTTGTTTAAGACAAATATTAGTTCAAGTTCGATTTAGGTTCCAGAGGTCCAAATGGTTCTGGTGACTTTGAAATTTGGCCAGTTTTGCCTGTGCCAAGTAAGAACCATTTCGGTTTCCAATTTATCCGGCTGTTTTGCAAGTACTCATATTGTCTTTTTGCCCCTTTGAATTTCGGTTTTGACAATTCCATTCGGTAATTCGGTTATTACCCTGATTCAATATACGTTATTCGACAGTGATATGAACTAAATGCTTATCAAGTTTACCCTAACAGTCAATACGCAATTATGCCTAGATATCGTATTAAAAAAATGTGCACGCGATATAATATCACATTGCTGAGCATGTATATAACTGGATGTTTCTAGCTGTCGAATTTGCAATTGCATCTGGTTAACAACCTGTTAAAAACCTAAAATATTTTATTATCCAAGGCTAGGAAATTATCATCAGTTTTCCCGTGTACAAGTATGTTAAGAATCAATGTAGAAATTATGTCAGTTGTAGAAACTGCAAACTGCAGAAAATAAATTTACAGTAACTTAGTTATTTGATTTATTCTTAAGGTAAAAGACTGGCTGTCCGTACAAATACTTCTTGCACTGAGAGAAATTTCTTTTTCGATACCCAACGGATGCAGTTTAAAAAAGGCAATGTCAACAATTAAGGGATATAGAGTAAATGCACCCCAGACAAAGTCTCTGCAATTACATGGTGAGACCAAGCAATGGAACAACGCTTTTAATACTGTTCTTCATCTCAAACACTATGCGTAATATAGTTATTGTTCTTGGTATTGTTTAGATTTTTTAATTTTATAAGATTTTATTTTTAAATATGCTAATTTTTTAAACAAATATGTAAACCAGAAGTAAATTTTTGCTTTAAGTGTTTGAGGCTGATTCTGAAATGTTCATTGACGTTAAGTCTGGTATCGTAGATCTCCATTATGTGTTTTCCGTTAATTAACCCATAATTCGTGTAATAATCCTATAACATCAGAGGTTGACATGACGACCGCTTTATTATCCTAATGTTTAAAAGTCTACTATATTCCCTTTGTAGTCAAATTATACTTTACATCATACGGTACTGCCAACAAATAACTTCATCGTCACATTTCATTTCACCACGTTATACTTATTCTACTTATGTCGTCTGCGTATTTTGGATTTGACCAATTAGTTGCTTCGTTTCGTATTTTGTTGTTTGCTATTCGTTTCTTTCGATTCCAATTTTTGTTTAATAAGTCACGTTGAACTGTCTGCACTTACTTTTTAAAAATACATGTACTTTCTGCTGTGTTTAAAGGTCAATTTCGCGACTGTTGATATCAGTAACTTCGGTATTTTGTTATTGGTATAATATCCTAATCATTATTTAAAGAAACATTTTCCTACTGTTATTGCAGTTTATTTCACTGCGAAATGAGAATACAAGCTGACAACCTAGGACATGTAATTTTACAATAAGCAATGAAGGGATATTAACGCTATTAAGATGACTTTGAAACTGCAGTTTTCACAAAATACTTTATTTCACGACTGGTTTCATAATTTCCTTTCAGTAATATTGAGAAAACTGACAAAGGAAATGTATTTCAAGGGAGAAATGAAACAGTATTTCTTCGCTTTTTTGATTTTGTTCTAGCATTACACATACGTACGTTACTATGTTGATTTTTTTAATCAAAAACGAAGGATAACTTAACCATTACAATCATTGGCCACAATGTACAAAGGAACTGCAATA
>MJUU01008795.1:44471-65597 GCA_002080025.1 Modiolus philippinarum
TTTTTTTATCTTTTATCCCTCAACAGAGACAAACTTTATTAACTAAAATGTATACATGTATTGAAGCAGTGCATTTGTGTAAATGCTTTCTAGCAATTCTGAGCATTTAATACTTCAACTATGGCTTCAGGTTTCACAGACAATCCTTACAACCAATGTAACTGAGGGGTTTTTCTAGCGCAACATGCTATGGCTACAACATGTTGACAACAAATAAATCACCTAGTTAGTACTTGCTTAATTTAATGTGATTGATACAATAATAAACCTTTTACAGCACACACAAATAAACACCGGTAGCTCTTTATTCTTCCGCAAAAAACGCAATTCTATCTTTTTCCACCTTTCGTTCTCCATTGCCTAAGTATCTCCACAAACTACAATCACGCTTTGTTTAACACAATTGAAAAGTCTTTTATAGTATTTATAGGTTATTGATTATTGCACAATACCTCATCTTTATTTATTAACTTCTGGTTTTAAATTTATACATTACTGTTCTAATCTGTCTAAGCGATATTGCAATACCAATCCTATCATCATCGACAAACCTGTTCCCAGTACCACCTATAGTAAATGTTTATAATACTTTTCAACTTCCACAAGGAAACAGAAAAATTAAACCCCGCCCCGTTTTATCAGGACGAAACTGGACGCCATTTTGATTTTCGAGAATCTGAAATTCCTATTGGTCAATAGTCTTCTGCGCATGCGTTCTCCTCACTGCGCAAGCGTACTCCTCACTTCATCCCAAGAACTATCTATTCCATAGCCTAGCTAAATATGCAGAAAGTCGAAAGGATATTTTTATAAAACAAGAACATTGACACATTGAGTGATTACAAACAATTTCGCCATTTTGAATTTTTTTGTTTTTGTTTTTTTGCCATTTTGAAATATTCGATACTTCCAGTAGTCAGTACTTCGGTACTGACCCGAAAACCGATTGTATTGAAATTTGCAATATCTAAATTTTACAAAATTTTGTTTAAAACTGAGGGGTATTCCCTCATGCATGGCTCGTTCTTAGCTATATTTTGGCTATTCTTTTTAGCTCCTTTTAGTTATTTGTTCTCTATCAGCTTTGCCATGTTATTCTGTTAACGGACTTTCAAATATTTTGGCTTGATCTGCACTGATGAGACATAAGTCGTCGAAATGCGCATATGCAGAACATTAATAAATGGTGACTTCGGTATTTTGTTATTCTACGAATTTTCGAAAGCAAGACACTCACTTACTGAAAAAGATCTGGCAGTTTTGACCAGTGTGACCTTAGATTAAGTGAAAGGTTGCTTTAGCTTGTCTAGAAATCATCGCTGTGTTATCCGAAATGCATCGAATGCAAAAAAAAAAACAAAAACAAAAACAAAAAAAGGGGGGGACGGTTGAAGTCATGACGTCAAACTGAAAAACATGAAAACTCTTTAAATCGATCCTGACTTTACTTTTTTATGGAAATTAACATGTTTTGGTTTGGTTACCAATAATAGAGAGGTTTAGCAACGTTAACGTGTACGGGTACGGGTACGTGTAGAGGGGATTTCCATAAAAACGTGTGCATGACGTCATTGATAGTTGCGTTGTCTTAGACGTACACGTACACAACGAACTTGTAGGACGCCATTTACACGTTAAGTAGAACTCGTAGCATTTTGGCTAATTTTTTGCAAATATTTTGTAATCTTTGAATGGGTAATCGATAAAATTAAATGTTCATAATTTATGCATAAATTTTATGATGTTTTTGCAACGGTTTGAACCATAAATTTGACAAAACAAAAAACGAGAACAAAAATTTGGAAATTTACACCAAATAAAATCATGTAAGATTTGTATCATATTCAAATATTACAATCGAATATGAGCTTAAATAAACATACGTCGAATGGTTAAGATGTCTCTCGCGAGTGTAGAGGGGCGTATGGTACACGTTAAGTACACGTTTTAAGTACACGTTTTCTTGCTAAACCTATAGTTTTTGGATGACGTGTACGTGTACGTGTACTTGTACTAGTATGCCACAAGTACGCGTACAAGTACACGTTTTCGTTGCTTAACCTCTCTAATGTATTGATTTTGTAAAATAATGAAAATTCATTTTTTTCTGCCATTGTCCTAATGTTGAACTCTAGTCAATTTTTTTTACCACTGTTTCGAAAGATGTGCATTTTATTAGAACCGACTAAAGTTTGTCATAACAAATATGCAAGGAACGAATAGAAATTGGTCTTCTGTGAAGAATACAACAATAATTTTAGTCCTATTACCTCTTTTAGAAATTATAATTAGGGTCATAGCAGGTAGACTTTCTTTTGTTGATTAGTATATTTTAGAGCATTTATCTCATATACATGGAAGATTGGTGAACTATTATGTAAAATGGTGAATTATATAAATTATTTTTACCTGGTAAAGTGTTTTTCTCATACAACTGGAAGATGGGTAAACTATTATGTAAATAACTAAATACCGAAGTTACTGTGAATTTATTTTCTGCATATGCACATTTCGACAACTTATGTCTCTTCAGTGCAGATAAAATCTAAACGAACATAAACTCAAAAATATTAAAACTGATGGAGAACAAATAACCTATATGATCTAATTGTAAAGCCAAAACTCAGCTAAGGACAGAGCTTTGCATGAGGGAGATACTCCTTAGATCATATTATTTATTTTTACATGGTAAAGCGTTTTTCTCGTACAACTGCAAGATTGGTGTACTATTATTTAAAATGGTGCATTGTATATCATTTATTTTACAAGGTAAAGCGTTTTTCTCATACAAGTGGAAGATGGGTGAACATTTATGTAAACTGGTACATATATAACATTATTTTACAGGGTATAGCGTTTTTCTCCTACCACTGGAAGATGGGTGAACTGTTATGTAAACTGGTGCACTATATACAGAATGTTTCTATCATCTGTTCTGTAATGAATCTGACTGGTTTGAGTTTAGAAAGGTAAATAATTAACAAAATTAAATTATAAGTTACTATCCAAAGTCATACGTACATGTGATAAAGAAAAAAAATGAGGAAATGCAGGACTAGTTTTGCAGATTTTTGAATGATTGTCCTGTATTTTTAAAAAAGTTGTTCAGTCGAAAATTGGTTCTGGTATTTCTATATCTTAATTTCACTTTTTATTTTAAGATTTTAATGGTAATAACATTTTAAAAGCTCGCACCTTTTACTTGATGTTTTGATTTTCTTCGTAAGAAAACTCTGCCACTAAGACAACTTTCATTAAAAATGCAGCAGAATTTGGGGTGCAATTATCTATGGATTTGTTTTCAATATCATAAATTATCACAAGCAGATTGTTTTTCTTTCATCGTGAAATCACCATGTTAAGGAGATTCTATTCACTTATTCATTACAGATACAAATGTATTAAAAAATCCTACAACTATTCTTTTTCATTTTGTTACACTATTGAAGAAATATTGATATTAATAAATGAAAATAGGTTCGTGTGCACTGCATTTTATTTTTCAAATTACAATTTATATCTATTCAGATTCTTTATTTACACTCAGACACAAGTTACATTGTATGTGTTACATGAGGACAAATACATTATACAAAATATATGATATGATCACATATAAATATAATATATTTATGCCGATTTTTAGCTTCCCATGATCAAATACTCAATAGAATAAATAAATAAATAGATGAACTATATAGTAAAATATTTGTAGTTATTAAAGCAAAGCATTTATTTTTCTTGTAAATACAGCGTCATTACAGAGCAATCGTTTATTACAATATGTAAGAATATACTTAATTTTTTGTAATGAAGGACTAGTTGTGTAATCATTCGGAATATACCTTTTTTGTAAGCTCTACAATTTTCTACAAGGAAACAGATAATGGTATTCATATTCACTATTGTGGCATTGTTTTACCACTATTTCTTTCATTATTATATAGATAGCGATGAAAGATCTTGTTTTCTCAGTTAAATAAAACTCATGTTGTCACCGGTGAAAATAAAGGATTTTTAGGGCCTGTTCACACTACAAAAGTTAATCTGGATTAACTCAGGTAAAAACTGCTTAATCCACATTACGTTCACACTGCAAAAGTTAATCAGGATTAACTTAATCCACAATGTTACGCGTATTTTAACTAAAAACCGGTTGATGTGAACGTAACGTTCTGGATTAACTTAATCCGGATTAAATTAATCCAGATAAACTTAATCCGGATTAACTCCAGTGTGAACAGGCCCTAAGTTACCGGAAGAAGTGACGTGACAATATCTCGTCAATGTCGTTGTCAAGAAAACAACTGGCGTATTGAAACAAAAAAAAAACAAAAAAAAAAAAAATCCGCATCATTAATCTTAGTTTTTGAGTAGAAAATCTATGTAATAAAAATCAAAACTAATCGAATGTCATGAATATCTAAAAGAAAATGTCACTCGTTCCTGTTCATATTTGTTTATTTCGTGACACATTTTTATTAATATTCACGACGGTGAATTGGTTATACTATAATAATTTTGTTTCATTATTACAGATATTATGCTATAATACATCCATTAAAAGCTAAATACAGATGTACATTATCATTAGCTAAGAGAACTGTACTTTGTATTTGGATGTCCAGCTTTGTTCTAGCTAGTCCAACTGTATTTGGTCAAGTAAGTGGAAACTGAATAATTATCAAGTTTAAATTAATAATTTAAATATGTAAAAATTAAAGAAAAAGAAGATGTTAATTATAGAATAAATAAATCACATCTTGTTTGAACGTTCAAGATTCAGCTGATCATATTTCTCGAATACTGAGAATTTTATCCGGCGTGTATTTAAGCATTTTATATTCTTTTTGTCCTGGATAAAAAATTTACAGAAGACATGTTGGACTGTAATGCCTGTTAGTTTTGCATGTCGTTTTTATTTTGATTCTGCTATTTTTGGTAGTTTATCAATGGGTTAACAAGAAGTTGTAATTTCAAATTTTTACTTATATTTGTCAGGTCATATAATACCACTAATGTGATATGGAAGAATAAATCATTACAGCTATGAGATGTCTAATAAAGCGACCATTTTTTTTTCAAAAACGAACTGGAATTATCTTCCACCCTATTCCCAACTTTTAAATGTGTCGTAGAAAAATGAAGATGATTTTGTAATCCATTCTTTGAAAAGAACACTTTAGCATAAATAGGCCATTCTTACAATGGCTATTGTCTAAAATTTGAATGGTTCATGTCTGTAATTCCAGAATTTGATTTAACCATAAACTAAGTGTGTCAACTTCATACTCGGAGAGATTATCTCGAAAACAAGAATTATGGCTTTGTTTATTGGTAGGTGATCTACAATTTCTGTTATATTGAATTTCTATTCCTAGGAAATGCCATGTGTTATTTCGAAGAACCAGTTCTTGCTATTGTTCAAACAACGAAGTCATTTTTGTAAAGTGTTAATTTTGAGTAGTGTAATGGTGCAAGAACCACCGAACCAATGACACCCCGTTTGTTTTTCTCAACGTTACACTATTTGAGATTATCTCAAAAGCTGCTAGATCCTTCAATCTCACTTATAGGTATATTGATTATGTTCTTTCCATCAATAACGCATCTTTTGATGTACGGATGCCATTGATATATATCCACCAGAACTAGAGATAAAGGGAACGACAGAAACCACTAGATCTACATCTTTTTTGTATTTACATGTCGAATTTGACAAAAACGGTCATCTCAGTAGTAAAATTTACGACAGAAGGGACGATTGTAATTTCAAAATTATCAATTTCCCTACATAGACAGTAATATTCCAGCTTCCCCTGCTTACGGAGTGAATGTTTCACAGTTGAACCGTTGTGCGGAAACTAGCTCAAATTGTACAGACTTTCCCACTAGACATAGTTATCTCGGTTACCGACTTAATAATCACAGCTAAAAAAATCCGTCTCATACGATCGTTAAATAGGTTCTTTATTAGATATCAGTCCCTTGTGGAAAAATTCGAAGTTTCGATCCGAACTCTGATTCAAGATTCTTTTTTACTTAGTACTGGGGGTGATCATTAGCTCAGCTGACCCAAAGGGTCAGTGTGAGCTATTGCCATCATTTGGCGTCCGTGGTCCGTCCGTCCGTCGTCTGTTAATAACTTTTCACATTTTCATCTTCTCCTCTGAAACCACTGAAGCAAATTCAACCAAACTTTACAGGAATGATGTACTAAAGGTTCTTTACAAAGATTGCTCATTTCGTTCCGATCCGATAAAAAACATAGCCACCAGCGCGGAACTTATGTTTAAAATTGGACCCTATGGGAAAAATCACTTTTTTATCTTCTGCTCTTAAATCACTGAAGCAAATTCAACCAAACTTTACAGGAATGATGTTCTAAAGGTCCTTGATAAAGAGTGCTCATTGGGTTCCGATCCGATAAAAAACATGGCTGTCAGCGGGGAACATAGTTTAACATTGGACCGTATGGGAAAATCACATTTTCATTTTCTCCTCTGAAACCACCGAAGTAATTTCAACCAAGCTTTACAGGAATGATGTACTAAAAGTCCTTAACAAAGATAGCCCATTTCATTCCGATTCGATAAAAAACATGGCCGCCAACGTGGAACTTAGCTTTAACATTGGACCCTATGGGAAAAATCACATTGTCATCTTCTGCTTTGAAACCACTGAAATCATATTCTACCAAACTTTAAAGGAATGATGTACTCAAGGTCCTTGACAAAGATTGCTCATTGGGTTCTGATCCGATAAAAAAACATGGCCGCCAGCGCGGAACATAGTTTAACATTGGATCCAACGGGAAAATCACATTTTTATCTTCTCCTCTGAAACCACTGAAGTAAATTCAACCAAACTTTACAGGAATGTTGTACTTAAAGTCCTTAACAAAGATAGCTCATTTCGTTCTGATACGATAAAAAACATGACTGCCAGCGCGGAACCTAGGTTTAACATTGGACCCTATGAAAAAAATCACATGTTCATCTTCTCCTGTAAATTCAACCAAACTTTACAGGAATGATGTACTGAAGATCCTTTACAACGATTGCTCATTTTATTTCGATCCTGCAAAAAACATGGCCCCCACTGCAGAACATAGTTTAACATCGGAGCCCGGTATCAGAAAGCCATCCTTATCATCATCTTCTCTGAAACTATTCAAGCAAATTTAACTAAATGTATGGAAGGTCATTTGCAAAAATTACTCATTTCAATAGGATCAGACAAAAAACATGGGTGCTAAAGCAGGACATAGCTAAATATTAGACCCATTAGTAATAAACATATTTTTGCTCATGCATGGCATTGAAGCATTTTGTCAGTCTCTGAGCCTCTAGTTTTTTAACTGTCTACGATCTTTCAATAGCAATTGCTGTTGAGCTGTTATCGTACACTACCGCAATATAAGTGGGTTTAACCCTACCGCTGGCTTTTGCTTGTGCCGGTACCAAGTCCGGCTGTCCCGAGTCCCTATCGTTGTTTACGTTTGTCATTTGTCTAATTTGTGTTTTTCCTGTGTAGTTCCCTAGCAAATTGTGGCATGTCATTATAATTTTCAGCTATTGTAGGTGTTTCCTATTGTCCCTTTTATTTCATTTGCATGCCATAAAAGCGGTTCAACCCATCATTTCTTTTGAAATGCCTGTACTAAATCAGGACCATTGCGGGCGACACTTGTGGCAGTGGTTTCAACCTGATTTGCTTTTTTGTCTCTTCACAACTCTGTTCAGTAATTTTGTTATTGTCACAATTTCTGGGATCAACATCTGAATCAAAATTGCTACTGCACTTTTATCCTTGTAGTTGCATAAACCTTGGATTATTCATTCAACATAGCAATGTCATTTATTTTGATTAGTTTTGTCAGTTACCTTGATTAGTTTTTAGGAAATGATGTAAGCAACGGGCACATTTCGGAATTAACAATGAAGGGAAACATTGTTTTAAATATACAATGAATGGATATGAAGTGAATGTACGTGAGAAAAGTCAATATGAATATATGGTGAAGGCAAGCAATGGAGCTACGCTTATATTTTTGTTCTTCATCTTAAAGTAATCATTAGGCTTACGCCAATGAGCTTCGATCACACCTGAAAGTAAGTTTGAGACTGACCCTAGCAACGGTTAAAAAAATCATTCCTAAATGTCGAGCAACGTTACATTCATGTATAGTTTCGTTTGTTTATGGAAGGGAGATCGTAAACAAACATATAAATACTGTAAGATTTCTTGCAATCGAGTATGTTACATCACTGCCAAAGACAAGAAACGAAAAGCTACATTTCTGTATTAGATATACGACAGTTATAGTCATAAAGTCAATTTTTAATTCATTGTTTCATTGGTATCTCTCTACAATTTACGCCATTATTTGCTGTTACATATGGAAAAGGTAGTAACTACTTGTATTAATTATTGTAGATACACAAACCAGTTGGAATACGACGACCTGTCCATTGGTGTGTCTGGGACAGGGAGAACGAATATCTTACTAAAATTTACGGAATATACATGTATCTCCTTGTATTAGTTATACCAGTAATTCTAATGACATTCGCGTATGGTAGTATAACTATAAAACTGTGGAGACTACGATACTGTAATACAGAAAATAGTAACAAGTTAGTACCTATTTATCATTGCTTTTACATTAAAGATGTTAGAACAGTTTTAAGTTTCATTAACGGAACTTAAGTCTTCAGAATACATAACATTTAATGCAAGGAATGATCACATTCCTTTATTCGCCAAGTTATGACAACAAAGAAAAAACATTGCTATACCAGTGTCCAACCTTACGAGGAGATTACAAAACGAAAAAAGATCAAAAGACGGCACTAGTAGCATTGTCTTGAAAACGTGTCCTTGTTAAAATCTTATGGCTTTTACACGAAAGGCAGACACTTTGAACCTAATTCGTTAAGGAAAGTAAGGGGACAATTCTTTATGAATGTGTAGTTAATTTCTCTAACATGTATTTGGAAATTCTGTTGCTATATGTAACATATGGTTAGTCTGTAATATCTTGAAGAACAATTGAAAGTGATTTGCATTTAAATTGTAAATGGATGGAGAGTGAAATTTTACTCCACTTAAAAGATGATGATGTCAAGGGTGGGAAGATCTATATCACCCAAAGAGAAATCGAGTCTTGTGGGAAACAAATTATATATTGCCAATTTTAATTTATGGATAGCTTGATCAATCATAGTTTAACTTCTGCCCAGCAGTTATTTAATTATCGATCGACAACATTTTTGTCGAATGTGGGGGTGGCTCTTTCCAACAAACAATAGGGGTTCCTATGGGAACAAATTGTGCGCCCCCACTTGTAGGTGACCCTTTTCTTTATTCGTATGCAGCAAAGTTTTTACAAGGGCCTATACGACAAAAAGAAAAACAACTAACCCAGTCATTTAATTTCGGGTATAAAGACAATATACTTTCTCTAAAAAAATCAAAAGTTCAAAGAATATTTACATCAGATCTACTCCAGTAGCTTGAAATTAAAGAGGCAAACGATTCACCAAACTCTGCTTCATTCATTGACCCTTTGTTATACATATTTTAGTATCTCTCTTATTCAAAGCTTTGTCCTTAGCCGAGTTTGGCTTTATTTTTAGATCTTTTCGATTATTTGTTCTCTATCAGCCTCTTTATACCTTTCGGTTTCTGGATTTCCATTGTTTTGATTTTATCTGATCATGATGAGGCATTAGTCGTCGAAATGGCCATATGCAGAAAAAAAAATTTACAGTTACTTCGATATTTTGTTATATATTACCTCTGGGTCGATGCAATTGCTGTTTGACTGTTAGTCCCCCAGAGTATTGACAAGCCCAGTAGGTAGTCTAGTACTACGGCGCTGGCCCAAAAACCGACTTGGAAACTTACAATATCCAAATTAGAATATATTGTTTAAAACTAAGTCGTATCTCCCTCATGGAAAGCTCTGTCCTTAGCTGAGTTTGGCTGTCTATTTTGATCCCTTTGATTATTTGTTTTCTATCAGCCTCTTTACACCTTTCGATTCCAATGTTTTGATTTATCTGCAAAGGTGAGACCTAAGTTTTCCAAATGTCCATATGTAGAAAGTATATGGGTCAAACGAGATGATTTTGACTTCCCAATTATGAACTTTCCCTTTCCTTGGAGCAATAAACATATCTTGACAGTAAAGAGAGCTTAATATTTCAAGAAAGGATATGGAGTAAATGAAAATGAGACCATAACATATATGCTAACCCCAACTGCAATAATTTTAATGAGCTGTATGGCCATTTCGGAATTAATTCCTCATCAGCAGCACTAGAACCCAAACTTAGGAAATCAATAATTTCAATTTTGTTAAATGCATAAAACCAAACGAAATCCGAATTATAAGTAATATCAAATATAGCTAAGGACGCAACTACGATCGGGGGAGTTACATAAATTAGATAATAGTAATAGAACAAAGTTTACCCATGAGATATTATCTCATGTACATATACACCATATCTGAGAAAAATAATGAGCATATATCTCTAACACTGGGAATTGTTTTACCGACTCCACACTGCATTAAAAGACAAACGCCTGTATAAAATATTTCCCGAAAGCAAATGGAGTAGATGAACATGATATCATAAAGCATATGCTAACTCCAACTGCAATGAGCTGTATGGTCATTTCGGAAATTGTTTAAGCATCATCATAGAAACTGCTAAGCCAGGGATATATTTAACCTTTGTTACTTTCTTTCTTTCAGAAATTCTATGGCTGTCATTATAGATAGATATGAAATGTTAGATGAAGAACATAAATAAAAAAGTTGTTCCATTTGCTTAATCTTGCCATGTATTCACAAGGATTTGGTCCCATGTACATTTACTCCATATCCCTTTATTTGTTCATTAAAAATATTAGAATTAGAACAAGACATTTTCAGTTAGATTCACGTCTTCCCGGATTTGCGTTACCGAATATGACTTTTCTCTGGATTGACCCACTGACAGTGCTTTAGGTTTGAGTGTTGTATTTGTTGTGTTCATGTGCTTTGTTGGATCGTAGTCCATCTTCTGGTGTTCTAGTTTCCACTTTGTGTCTGGACTTTGATTTATGTAATCTTGTGCTTTGTTCCTTCGGTATAACATTGCTGTCGATCATACATATCAAGACGAGAATGATAAAGGTATGCTTAGTTAGAGGTGCAAGGAAAGTCATGTGAAGAATTCTTGTTTTAATTTACACGTTAAAAGATGTAAAGCTGGAAAGTTTCTACAATTACCCAAAAGCTTGTTTCACGGTATTCTTAAATGTAGAAAGAGACAATGACTTTTGGCCACAAAAAGATTGTTCAACTGGTATAGTTTTACGTACAAAGGGATTATAACCTCTCAATGTGCAACAAGCGGGCGTCCTGTTTGGGGACGATGTTCTTCGGAGAGCAAAATACTAAATTGGATTCCCACTGAAGCAGCTCCTTTTAGAGCGGCATATATCTGAAAAATTGAAGACAAAAAAATCGTAATCTTCAAAATACTTTGATATCGGTACGAAATCTCAATTACATATTTATTTATTTACATCATTGCATATAGTACACCTATCATTTAATCATTTAAATCCTCCTCTTGTCTTAAATGTTTAAAGATTAGATATTTTAAATATTTCCAGAGTTGCTAATGGAGGACTAAGAGTGTCCTTTACAGCGTATAAAAATCATGATACCATATTCTTACAATGTCCAAAGCCAGTTAGTGATGAAAATTCTACCAGGAAACAGGTAATTATATTTTCTTGTTGGAGTTTGATAATGAAGTCTATGGGAAGTTTATACAGACATAATATTGTTAATAAGACCAGACAATTTATATGATACAATGTAATATGGCTCGATATTGCTTGACAATGATGGTTTTGTAATATATAAGACCACCCGACAGAGATTTCGGAATAACTCTAACAAGCAGTTTTACATCAGCTTTCTACATCATTTGAATGCAATAGTCTATTTTCATGTTTGACTGTAATGAGCATCAGGATTTTAATTGCATTTCTTAAAGTTTCGTGACTCGTCAAATATTTTCTCAGATTTTTGAACTTCTTTCATTTTATCCCTTAATATGCATCAGAATTTTTTGCACACTGACCTAAACTTTTTTATTTAAAACTTGATGAAATACAGGGAAAGAAGGCTTCTGGCAATTTTTGAAATTCGTAATATTCCTTCATATTGATTAACAGTAACATATTGTCAATACAATGTAAATTGAAAATCTAGAGGGTTTCAGTTTCCCGCCAAAACTTCAAACCATTGTAACACTAAAATGAGCACATTGAACGTTTTTGCTCAGGATTATATATTGACAATGTTCTAACACAGTGAACCATCAATATGAATTTCTTACAATTCTGGGCATGAGGAATGACCAACCTAAAGGATAATTACAATTTATGAAATACATTCATCATGCCATAAACAATAAAGATGTACAAGATGTTTACCATTGTAGGTTTTTCTGAATTTTGCAGAATTTTTTACATCGCAAAAAAAATTATAAAAAAACTCGCTATGGTTTAAAAAAAGCGATTTTTCTAAAAGTTGTATCAACAATTAGCGCGAATAGTATTTAATTCGAATATACGAATACGGTCATGGTTATGCGTGGCCAATCTGGAATACGGCTATGAACGTCAAATCAAGATGATTCTTCCATATTTTTCCAACTTCGGTATTTTTGTATTTTGAAACCATTGGGTCGATGCCACTGCTGGTGGACCAGAGGTCCTCGAGGGTATTCACTAGCCAAATAGTCAGACTTGTCTGACATGAAAAATTTACCTTGCGTTTTATAGAAATTTACTGTTTTTATCAAAATTCAAACCCCTTAAAAATACTAAGGCTTCATTCCTTGTATGGCACACGGTAGATGTCCTTGGTACTGGATTTGGCCTCCTATTTCGATGTTATTTGGTAATGAGTACTTCTTTTTTGACTTCTTTTGGATTATGGCTTTCCATATTATTTGGTTTTAATGCTGCTGATGAGAGGTTACTCCTTGAAACACGTGTACAGCATAACAAAATTTACTGTTTTTTCTGCAACTTCGGTATTTTTGTACTTTACAGTAACAGTTTAAATCTGAAATTTGCAAAGAATAATGTCTCAAGACCATGCAAGGAAATGGTCAATTAAAAAAATATACGTCATATAAATAATTAACATTTGTTAAAAAACCTGATTTTATCTGTTGTTTCATTTCTTATTTTAGGTGATGAAGATGTTAATCATCGTAGTGTTACTATTTTTGTTATGCTGGGGACCAATCATGACAAACAACCTTCTAGTCTCATTCGAAATTCTGAAAGATCTACATATCGGAAACCTGAAACAAATAAGACAAGCCATGTACGTCATGTCGTATTTCAACAGCTGCATTAACCCAGTGTTGTACGCTTTTATGTCCAAAAACTTCAGGAAGGCCTTCAAGCAAACGTTTTTATTGATATGCCGATCAAAGCCAGTAGCTCGTACTAGAAATGGATCTTTTGTCCGTTATTCATTCCAATCAAGATCAGCTTCATTCATATCAGGCAAATTTGTTGACTCGAGAGATAACACGATATTATCAAGAGAAAATACCACTATGTCCAGTACGTCTGTAAATAGAATTTACCAATCAAACAGTACAAACTGACCATCAGAGCATTATATAGAATTATTGACATTTGTCAATCAAAGATTTTCTTTAATTATACAGTACCGTAAAGTAATCATAAACAATATTGCTGGCATAGGATTAATGAAACAAGGAAAAAATAGTTGGTCAAATATGAATGTCAATTAATTAAGATAACGTATTTGTTTCTGGCTTATTTCATATTAAGACTGACTGGATATTGACGAAGACAAATAAAAGTTTGTTTGTGTTGAAAATAACCAAATATGAAACAACATATGTCATAATCTGTACACTTCCGTAGAAACAGTTCCATATGAATATTTTAAACACATATCATGTGACAACTATGATAAGACTCATTGGAATAACATAATACCGAAGTTGCTGTTAATTTGGATTCTGCATATGCGCATTCGACAACTTATTTCTCTTCAGTGCAGTTAAAAAAAAATATTGGAAATCTATATACCGAAATACGCGTGAGACTAATAGAGAACAAATTACCAATAAGATCTTAAAATGCAAAGCATCCCGTAGAAATTAAAGGTTTTTTTTTTTCTTTTATCACCTTCTCGGTATAATATATCATATCTGAACTTGTGACTGACGTGTTTATATTAGACAAGATAAAGGATTGAGTCGACTCAATATAAATTGTCTGACATGACTCGTTCCTACATACGACATTGGGGATGATTCATACGTAGCATGAGACGTGTACCTTGTTGACACTTCCGGTTCCACCCCTCTGGAGTAAATGTCCATTTGATATCTCAGATAATCAGACGTGTACCCTGTCGAAACTTCCGGTTCCACCATTGTGGAGTAAATGTCCATTATATGTCTCAGATAATCAGACGTGTACCCTGTCGAAACGTCCGGTTCCACCATTGTGGAGTAAATGTCCATTTCATATCATAATCAGACGTGTACCCTGTCGACACTTCCGGTTCCACTACTGTGGAGTAAATGTCTATTTCATATCTCACATGACCAGACATGAAATCGTTATGCCATGTTTCCTTGTGCTTTAGAGTATGTTTACCTCATTGTTTTTTTTCGTTGTTAAACTGATGCTTGATTATTTTCTAATCACATATGTGGCAGCAAAAGAAAAAGCCAAAATATGAAGACTATAAAACAAAACATCATAAAGTCCTGCAATATTTCTTGTTTAAGGAAAAAGAGATTGAGCAATATTCTTGACAATAAAAATTGACGAAGATATAAGGGGAGGAACACATAAAGGAATAAAATGTACATGGGACAAAATCCCTATAAGTACATATGTACATGGTAAGATCAAGCAAATGGAACAACGCTTTCATTGTTGTTCTTCATTTTGAAGTCAGCATGAGGAATTTTTTTCCAAAGTATTGGCCAAATTTACAAGCTATGAAGTCAAATTTTGGCAGTTTATGAGCGTAAAAACCGAGTAGTTGGACACACTCAACAAAACTTTTGAAAAGCTTAAATTGTATTCTGTTCATATGGCGACTACAAACATACTAAAATAGATAATGAATTAAAGGACAGTTCAAAGGTATGCCCTACTAACAGCTCAATTAAAAATTATGCAGTTGAAAAACGTATTGGTATATGTTTATTCGATGATTGTTAACGGAATGCTTACTCGGTAACAATATTGGTAGAGGAAAAGGCAAAACTAGAACAGAGGTTTTAAGCTATTCTAATGTACAAGAAGTTAACACTAATATTTTCTAACAGAGGTGTGCTTATTAGTACTTTTTCACGTTAGATTTATCTGTTTGCATTTGTTTTAGTAAATCTCTGCATTCGAATTTCCAAAAGTGGGTGCCTAACCCATTGAAAATGGAAAAGGCGGAAACGTCCAAAGTGTTCAAAGTATCAAACTTACATATTTTGCTATTTCGATGAACCTTATAAAAATGTGACACGTCATATCCACTGGTAGTAGTAGGGAGTGAGGTGTTTTAGTCCCCCCTAAAACCCAGGGAGGCAAGGAGGGAGCCAAATAAGGTCAAGCCCCGCCCCTAGATGACGTCACGATATCCCATGGCTCACATGACTCGGATCATCTGACCTTACATGGTAAGGACGCGTAATCCATTACACGCGTACCATGATTCATACTAACCGTATGACTCAGACCAGCTAATCTAATAGACGCGTTCCCTATGACTCAGACCCATGACTCATGCAACTGGATGTTTCTTGTTGCGGTATGGCCGACAGGATGATGAGGCATGCTTACACGATGTTATCTGAAGTGAAAATGGCGTTACCATATAAGGTAAAGAATCCGAGGGAAGTGTGTACATATATGGAAAACATGACCAAATATGGAAAATGCATTGTTTTCGTTTGTACATCGATATAAACTTGAATGACCATATTTGGATTTGGTGGGACACCAGGTGCCCATATATGGAAGACATGCCCAAATATGGAAAACGCATTATTTTCACTCTGGAATCGATTTCGACCACATGACCATATTTGGAAAAGGGGAAGACCATATATGGAAGACACGTCCAAATATGGTAAACGTTTTATTTTCGCTCGGGAATCGATTTAGACCTACATGACCATATTTGGAAATTGGGTGGGACATCACGTGACCATATTTGGAAAAAGGGGAACTTTAGACTCGATTTTAGGACGTACGGTAAAACAAATGTGGAAATCATTAGCAAGGGAGCTAAATCTATGATTGTATCGATGAGGTTAGTGTAGAACGGGAGTCAAGCCTGTGCGGAAGATCACCGCAAATCGGGAGATATCTCTAGTAGTGAAATTAGAGAGAGTGGCGTCGGACAACAACGACGTGTTCTTGTTATTCACATATTTTAATGTCACAAAAAATAAACACAGATTCATCGTTTTATTTTCACGAGTTCATCGTTTATTGTCATTTGTAAATGTCTTTCAGCTCGGCCTCGACGGTCTTCGGATCCCTGGCGGAGAGTTCGTTCACCACGTCTCCCATCGTAAAGTTCCAGTGCCTGCACTTTACAAAGTGCACGCAGTACAGTCTTCCGGTTGCACTCGCACGTTGATCAAGTACCGGGGTCCGTTGGCGACCAACACGTCCGCAAAATGTCGGTGGTACGTTTCCGGTGCTCTGCCGAACGAATCGAAGAATTTCGCGGGTCCGTCCTTTGGGAAGTGGAACGCCACCCAATGCGTACCTCAGCGGTCGTAGGTGTCGGTGTTGACGACGAAACTGCGCGGTCTGTCCGAGACGTGGACCAGAAGTTCGTCCGCGCAAGACACCGTCGCCGTCAGGCCTTGAAGAAAACATTCCAGTTCGTATCCGTAGGTGCCTTCGGCCTCGTCGTCGTCCCTCCTGCATCGTTTGGTGGACGGTTCGTCGTAGCAACCCCTCCGTCGATGGTTCTCGAGTCCCAACTCGTGTGCGAATACCAATCCGCATTTAAAACAAGCCATCAGGTCCGTTTCACTTCCGTCTTCAGCGATGGAATGGTCATCTTCCATGGCCTCACTTCCGGTGTCCTCTCTTCCGGTAATTTCGCCTCCGGCGTCCTTGCATCCGCCCCCAGACGCCGCTACGTCTCGCATGTTCGGGCGTACCGGGTTTCAGGTCGACCACCAGGTATCTGTAAGGTTTCTTCGTGGCCTCTTCGAACCTCTGCACCAATAGATGTTTGTGGTTCGGGTATATTTGCCTTCCCAGCGTGGCAACGGGTTGGCGATCGACGGGATTGTCGAAGAGAACGAGGTAGTGGCAGTTTCTTCTCTGGGTCGGGTCCTTGCCGAAATACAGATTCTGATTCACGGTGACCACCGACAGGTGCCGATGATGAGATCCTTCCGTGAAGAGGTCTTTGATGCGGGGATCTCTGACCGAGGTCGATATCAGGTCGTCCAACACGAGCACGTTCCTGGTCCCCGCGTCGAAGTAGTGATCTGCGTCCAAATCGGACGGGACGCCGCGAACGAATTCCACTTTGGGAGCCACCACTCTTTGGATCTCGTCGCAAAGGGGTTGCCAACGCTTGTACAGCCAAACGATCCTCTCCGGGACCGGGCTACACGTAGCCCGGGCTCTCCGTAACATTTCTTTCAAGAAATACGTCTTGCCGCAGGAGGTCGGACCGGAGACGATCATGGTGAACGGTGTCGAAACTGGAAACTGCTTTCCATCTTCTGCGGTGGTGGTGGACTTTCAATCTTCTGTGGTGGCGGGCTTTCCATCATCTGTGGTGGTGGTGGTGGTGGTGGACTTTTCATCTTCTGTGGTGGTGGTGGACTTTCCATCTTCTGTGGTGATGGTGAACCTTCTATCTTCTGTGTTGGTTGTGGTGGTGGTGGTGGTGGAGGACTTTCCATTTTCTGTGATGGTGATTTTGGTGGTGGTGGACCTTCCATCTTCTGTGGGGGTGGTGGCGTTTCCATCTTCTGTGGTGGTGGTGGTGGTGGTGGTGGTGGTAGTGGTGTTGGTGAGGATGATGTTAGTGATGGTTTTATTCCAAATCCTTGTTTATTTCGACGATGTTTCAACATGGCGTCTCTCCTTGAACAAACGTCATTTCCAAGAGTGCACATTCCCATCTGCTATTCATCGCATGCGATCGAGGTAGACGAATTCTGAACTGCCCTCCCCTGTTCTCGGGAAAAAGATGCAGCGAGTCGGCACTGTTGACGAATAAGTAAAACTCGTCCATGGTTCCATCGGGGTATTGATACGACGACTCTTATAATCTTTGGTGGTGGTGGTGGTGGAGTGGTGGTGGTGGTGGAGATCGTTGATGGTGGTGGTGAAGATTGTGGCTTTGGTGGTGGTGACGGTGACTGTGGTGGCTTTGGTGGTAGAGGTGTTGCAGTGGTGGAGATGGTGGCTTTGGTGGTGGTGACGGTGGCTTAGGTGGTGGTGGAGGTGGTGATAGTGGTGGTGGAGATGGTGGCTGTGGTGGTATGGGCTGGTACTGGAACTTTACGATGGAAGACGTGGTGAAGGAACTCTCCGCCAGGGATCCAAAGACCGTCGAGGCCGAGCTGAAAGACATTTACAAATGACAATAAACGATGAACTCGTGATAATAAAACGATGAATCTGTGTTTATTTTTTGTGAATTTAAAATATGTGAATAACAAGAACACGTCATTGTTGTCCGACGCCACTCTCTCTAATTTCACTACTAGAGATATCTCCCGATTTGCGCTGATCTTCCGCACAGGGTTGACTCCCGTTCTACACTGACCTCATCGATTCCCGAGCGAAAATAAAACGTTTACCATATTTGGACGTGTCTTCCATATATGGTCGACCCCTTTTCCAAATATGGTCATGTGGTCGAAATCGATTCCAGAGTGAAAATAATGCGCTTTCGATATTTGGGCATGTCTTCCATATATGGGCACCTGGTGCCCCACCAAATCCAAATATGGTCATTCAAGTTTATATCGATGTACAAACGAAAACAATGCATTTTCCATATTTGGTCATGATTTCCATATATGCACACACGTCCCTCGGATTCTTTACCTTATATGGTAACGCCATTTTCACTTCAGATAACATCGTGTAGGCATGCCTTATCATCCTGTTGGCCATACCGCAACAAGAAACATCCAGTTGCATGAGTCATGGGTCTGAGTCATAGGGAACGCGTCTATTAGATTAGCTGGTCTGAGTCATACGGTTAGTATGAATCATGGTACGCGTGTCATGGATTACGCGTCCTTACCATGTTAGGTCAGATGACCCGAGTCACTTGAGCCATGGGATATCGTGACGTCATCTAGGGGCGGGACTTGACCTTATTTGGCTCCCTCCCTCCCTCCCTGGGTTTTTGGGGGGACTAAAACACCTCACTCCCTAATACTACTGGTGACCAGTGGCCAGTATTATTATTTTATGTAATAATTTATTCTTTTTATCATGAAAAATAGAAATATAGAGGTGGACCATTCTTGAAAAGATGAGGGTAAAAACCAAAAGGACTTTTATTATAATCTTTTGCAGATGAAAATGTTTACAATATGAAATGTACGTTTGTCGTCAATTTATTATACGTTGTATTTCATTTTGAGTAACTAACTACAAAGTAAGTCTAAATGTGATTTCTGCAGATGGTCATTTCGAAAACTGTAGTCTCCTCAGTGCAGACAGACTAATCAAAATGTTGTAAAACCATATCTAAAAAGTGTATAAAGACTGATTGAAAACAATAAAATCTAAATCTAAATGATCTAAGGAGCACAGAGTTTTGCCAGAGGGATATATATATATATATATATATATATATACTCCTTAGTGTCAAATTAAATAAAAAAAAACATAAGATGGCAATGTCGAAATAAAAATCTTTTTTTTTTAAACTAACATGGAAAAAAACTGGCCAACTTTGTTGAATACCTTCAGATACCAATATTCCGCCTGTAAAGGCATCGACTCGGTAGTAATAGTTGACTAAAGCCATGGAACAAGCAATACAATTTTCAAAAAAAAGTTTGAAGTTTGAAAACAAATAAGCGCATTGAAGTTTTTCATGTTCTAATGTTTTGGAAAATGTTTTATACATGTTAATGTATTTCTTTCGTAGGATTTACTCATTAAATTGGACAAAATGTTAAAAGAAAATCGAGTTTAAAGTAATGTTGTTAAAGTCCAATAATGATTTCAATTCTAATTTCCAAGAATACTTTACTACGAGTACATAGAATGACACTTTATTTATCTTGTGTCTTTCGATAAAAATGTTTAAAAATCTGATACAATGGTATAACCATTTATAGCCATGAAACAAGTTATGCAGTACTCTGTACTGGAGAAACGTTAGTAGTAGAAATTTGAATCTGCAGAATTAATCGTAACTTAAGTAGATACAAGCAGTTTCGCGTTTACCGTTAAATTGGTAAAACACGAAAACAGGTTAAGTTTGATTGCTCGTTCGTTGATGCTTATCGTGTATATGTTAAGGAGCAGTAATTGATATATGAAGTGAAAATCTTGACATGACTGTAATTACGAGTAACGAGTATTTCATGATTTGAAGGATGTCACAAATAAGTTTTAATGCTACCATGGGAACAAAGAAGAGATTCAAAACTTTGAAAAAACCTACATGTAATGATACTGTCGGTCGGTAGATATCCAACACACAGCCGTTTTGTTCAAATTTCAATTTCTGGCACATATAGTAATTTCCACTTCGCCCATAGGTATTGTTGCATGTTCTTGAATTTTAATGACTCTTTTTGTTGACCATATTGTATATTCGTCATTTTATTGAAATGACAATTTCACTGGATTTATTTGGTGTATATGGCAGCTTTATAAGAAATAATCGTTCGTGCTCAGGTAATACTTATATAGAGTCCAATAAATACTACCGGTGAACTATTAGCTTACCCATTTTCTTAGGCCTTAGGCTACAAGAAAAGCCTAACAAGGAACTACAACGATGACTGCAAATTAAATCAAATGCTACAA